>JAOANK020580947.1:0-12084 GCA_026257165.2 Telfairia occidentalis
CTAAATTATTATCTTGGCCTAGTAGAGGAAGAGAAAATGATGGAATTTTGCAACATCCTGTGAATTCACCATCTTGAAAATTAGTTGATAACCTTTGGCTAGATTTCGGTTTTAGCCAAGAAATCTCCATTTAGCTATCTCAATTGATGTAATTAACTCATATGGTGATCAGAGTAGTAGATATAGTTGTTGGTTAGTTATATTGGTGATTTACAACCTTCCACTATGGATGGGCATCAGATAAAAGTTTATGATGTTGATTACATTGATATCTGGTCCTAATTAACTTGGATACGACATAGATGTATACTTGGGTCTATTAATTGATAACTTGAAAGAACTTTGAATTTATGGGGATGCATGTTATGATGCATATCGAGATCAAACATTTGTCTTAAAAGCTATCTTATTGTGGACTATAAATGTTTTTCCAGCGTATGACAACTTATGTGGTTGTATTGTAAAAGGTTATAAGGCATGTCCAATTTGTGGGGAAAATATGTCCTTCATTAGGCTAAAACACGGTAAAAAAAAATAGTGTACCCCTTGGGCATCGACGTTTCTTATCTCAACATCATCCATATAGAAAGAAGAAAAAGACTTTTAATGGTGAACAAGAGTTAGAAATAGCACCAGAGGCATTAAGTAGAGAAGAAATTTTTGCAGCAACAAGTAAACTTCAAATTATTTTAGATAAAAGGAAAGTAAAGAGAAGTTAATCAGAAGACCTTACAAGTAGTTATTGGAAGAAAAAACCAATTTTCTATGAGTTATAATATTGGAAAAGTCTACATGTACGACATTGTTTGGTTGTAATGCATATTGAGAAAAATGTGTGCACAAACATCATTGACACACTACTTGATATTTCTGGAAAAATGAAAGATGGATTGAAAACTCGCGAGGATTTGATGGATTTAAAAATAAGGTCAGAATTGGCCCCACAAATAAGGAGAAAGCGGATTTTAATACCTCCAGCATGTTATACATTATAACATTTAGAGAAATTGAATCTATGTAAAACACTGGCAGAAAGCAAAGTATCTAATAGGTACTCATCCAATATAAGAAATCTTGTGTCTCTCACACATTTGAAACTTTATGGTCTCAAATCTCATGACAATCATGTTCTCATGCAACAGTTTCTACCAGTGGCAATTTATGGAGTGTTATCAAAATGTGTGCGATATGCAATTATTCGCTTATGTTTTTTCTTCAATACTATTTGTAGCAAAGTGATTGATTCATCCAAGCTTCAAGAGTTGCAAAGTGAAATAGTCATCACTTTATGTTTATTAGAAAAATATTTTCCATCATCGTTTTTCACTATTATGGTTCATCGATGCATTACTGTGCATCTTGTGAGAGAAGTCGAGCTTTGTGGGCCTGTCTATTTAAGATTGATGTACCTTTTGAGCGGTACATGAAAGTATTAAAAGGATATGTGAGAAATAGAAATCGATTAGAAGGATGCATTGGAGAATGTTATATTGTTGAAGAAGCTGTCGAATTCTGTTCTGAATTTTTATTTGGGATTAATTCAATTGGATTGGGCTCAAATGCAAAGGAGAAAAACTTGGTTATAAGTAGGTCGTCATTTGCTATTTCTTACATCATACCAAATAAAAGAACAATTGAATCAAGCACATCTTTATGTTCTAGAAAACACAAGTGATGTGCTTCCATATATAGAGTACGTATACAAAATACTTCTTTTTAAAGATTGTATTGAGTTGTATTCTAATTACATAAATAACATGTGTGACATATCTTTTGTAATAGGCAACACATGAAATTTTTTAAAATGGTCAACCGAAGTAAATTAAAGAATGCAAAATGGTTGCAAGATGAGCACAATCGCACTTTCGTTTCTTGGCTATATGAAAGGGTAGTTGCATATGCTGGTTATATGGTCAATGGTTGTCGCTTTCACACAAAAGAACATGATCGAATAAGAAATGTATAAAATAGTGACGTTAAAGTAGTTGCTAAGACTATGCATGTTGTTAGGGCAAAGGTTAAGAGTTCTATTATTTCAGACATGTTATTTTATGGAGTAATTTAAGAAATCTGGGAGCTTGATTACTATGATTTCATATTTGTATTATTAAAATGTGATTAGGTTGATAACAAGAAGGGTCTTAAGGTAGATGAGCTTGGATTTACAACAGTAGACCTTAATTGAATTGCACACAAATCTGATCCATTCATTCTAGCAATTCAAGCAACTCAAGTATTTATGTAAATGACCCTATGAATCCAAGTTGGTCAATAGTACTCACACCTCTTCAGCGAAATTTTGAAGATGAATTGGGAGATACAGTAATTGATTGTTATAGATTATTGAATTCAATGCCTAATATTGATACATTGAATGATATGAAAGAGAACTCGTCCATTTATGCAAGAAATGATTGTGGTCGTACATGATTTGACAAATAATCTTTGAAACGGGTATATGTTGTCAAAACTATAATTTATACTTTTCATTTTTTTATTATTACTAACATGATGTGAATTTATATTGATTTGTATAGGTTTTTTTCATGGATTCAACAAGTAGTAGTAGTCATGATGAAGGAGATAATGTAGGCACATCTCAACATACTCGATTGAGAAAGTTTGTGCCTAGAGGTGCAACAACTATGCATGAGTTAGCACGCATTAGGGATAGTGGAGAGCAAAAAGTAATTTCATATAATGATGATGGTCGTCCAATTGGAGAGAATGCCAAGAAGATGCAAAGTTTTGTTGGAGTGTGCTTGAGAAACCAAATTCCAATTACATTTGAGAGTTGGAAGCAAGTCCCACTTGACTTGAAGGACATAATAGTTGAGTCTGTTGAGGTATATTTTAATTTACTATTTAAAGAATATGGTTTGTATTTCATGTCTATTTTAATCATTTAATTTTATTCTTTTGAATATAGATGTCGTTTGAAATTGATTCACGTTTAAGGAATAGTATTTTACAATCAGCTGGAAAAAATATAGGACTTTTAAGTCTAAGCTGACTCAAAAATACATCATTTCATTCAAAGATCACCCACAATATTTGTTCTCTCCTCCAGAAATATATGAGCATATCGAGGAGTCTCATTGGGATGCATTTGTTTGAGCTAGATTATTAGACGAGTTTGAGGTAATGTGATTTGAATGTTTTACAAATGTATACATTGGTCAAACTTATAATTTTGAAACATGTATGTGTTTTACAAATGTAGAAACTTCGTCATGCTCAACAACAAAGAAGAGTGCAAAATAAATACAACCATCACATATCGTGCAAAAGATATGCAAATTTGTCTGAGGAATTGGTAAGTCTTAATTAGCCATGGTTAAATTTTTAATACATGTATATTAACACTTATTAGATTTATATGTATGTATTTTTATTAATTTGAGTATAGAAATCAAGTGGTGGGTCATACAACCATGCAAATTTATGGAAAAATACACGAATAAATAGAAGTACAAATGAATATTCTGATGATTTGACACGAGAGGTTGCTCGTCAAATTGTAATTGTAGTATGTGTTTTATAGTAGTAATCGGTTATTTAATTCTTTTTATATATCTGGAATAAACGTAGATCATCTTATTTTGTTATAGGATGAGTTAGAAAATGTACACAAAGGTAAAGATATCTTAACACTGGCATTGGGAACTCCTGAGCCTTGTGGACGCATGGGGGGAATAGGTGATTTTGTTTCGCATTCCATTTATTTTAACACTATAAGGCCACAGAGGACAAAGAAAGAAGAAACAACTTCATCTCAACCAAGTCCCCTCTCGACTCAAGCAAGTTGTATGGCGCAAATAAGTCTCATCATCTCAACCAAAATTGTACCTTCGTATGATACTAATCAAGAAATTATGCAAAAGGACAAGGTGGTTGTAAAAAGTTATCAAACTAAAGTGTCATATTAGTTATCATCCTTAGAAGTAAGTCGTTGAAATCTTATTACATTATTCTTGATGACATGTTAATTCCTTATTTTTATGATTGAATATTGTTCTATGATGTGTTTAAAGGAAGTAGCTTGTCAATTAGCTATCAAATCTATTGACAACATTGTTGCCATCGGCACAATGTTTGAAGATGATACATCGATCATCCATGAGGTTCCATTAGGACAAGGCAATGTTAGGGTGATTGTGGATGTGGTCATTGGAGGAGATGTCCCTATTCCTTTGCCAATCAAGGGTGAAATGGAGACTCTTTTCCAAACAAATGGTTGTTTTATTGCTTGGCCTCGTAAGCTTCTCAAAATATTGAAAGGCGAGGTATGCTTTTTTATCTCATTTTACTGTGATTTTAACTTCTTATAGATGAATAGTGATAATATTAAATTAAATGATAGGATCCTAAATTCAAAACAAAGGTTATTGAGCATAGCTATTCTAATGGCATCAAGGTTCTTGGAAGCATCAAGTTCTTATATCGTTTTGCGCAACGTGTATTGAAAAATGATTCTATTCGAGTCGCCGTAAGTCTTGAAGTCTTTGGAGAAGGGAAGTTAATTTTTCTAATGCCTTATGATACTATGCAATTTTGTGGGATTGTTGAAATATCCAATCATGTATTTTGGTTTATAGTGCATAAGTTTTGATAATTTTCTAAATACTTATTTTAGTCACTTTCTCGATATTTTATTAAAAGTATTTATTATGTCATATAGGTATCTTTGGAAATTATTTTAGAATACGGATAGACTAAACAAGTTTAAGGCGGTAGACCCATCTGAAGTTGCTCCATATTATGGAACACAAGACAATCGAGCAAGAAAGTTGACGCTCATTTTTCCATTAGTAGACGCACGTCAGATAGTTCTCATTCCGTACAATCTTGGGTAAGTAATAATATTTTAAAATTGTTGTCGTAATTATTTTTAATTCCATTTAAAAAATATTACTGTGGTATAAATTATTTTGTTAAGGGGTCATTGGGCATTGTGCATCGTTGACGTATTTTAAAATGTGGTGTACGTTTTGGACTCTTGACATCCCGCTATTAGAGAAGATATCAAATATGTTGTTAATACGTAAGTATTATGTTTTTTTCAATTAAATGTATTGATGCATATGTTTAACATGTTATATGGTAATTGTTGTCTATTAAGTTAATTTTATAACATATTATTTTTATTTTATTTAGGGCAATAAAAATGTTTATGGCACAAAATGTCGTTACACAAGGTCGGAAGAATCCTACTTGGATTCATATAAGAGTAGGTACATGCATAAACTTCATTAATTGTTATTAAGTTTAAATAAGTTTTTAAAAAACTCTATTTGTTTATACCTATTGTCCACGTCAACAAGTTCAGTAGAATGTGGATATTATGTCTTGAAGTTCATTAGAGAAATAATTCACCACCTAGAAACTTCAATCACAAATCTTGTAAATCTCATTAAATTTTCACTTTTAGGTTAGATGAATTATACTTTCTTTATTGAAAATACTTATATTATTTCAATTTTTTCATGTAGTTCAATTCAAAAAAGCCATATACGCAAGCTGAAATCGATGAAGTACGAGATGAGTGGGCTGAAAATGTAGCAAACTTCACTTGATTTGTCAAATTTTTACTTTTAGGTTGGATGGATTTATAATATGTACTATTATTGAACCACCTGCAGGGTAATATTGTATTCCTTACATGGTTTTCTGATTGGATATATGAATATTTTGAAGTTTGTTATTAATGAAATGTTATAAGTTTAAAAAACTTGTGCATAAATATTGTGATTGTTGAATTAAGTTGGAGAGTGGATTGATGTGTGGTGATTGAATGGTGCTTGTGATAGTTGATTAATGTTTGGAGTGGATTTGTGTGTGATGAATTGTGTCATTGGAGGTGATTTTTGTTGTAAAATACATGTGTTGGGGGGTGGATTGGTGTGTTGAGATTATTTGAATTATGTGTTGTCTTTTTTTTAAGTCTCAATTATTGGAGATGAATGTGCTTGTGATGGTTAATTGATGTTTGTGAGTGGATTGGTGTGTGTTGAATTGTGTTAAAGGTAATTGTTGTTGTAAAATACATGTGTTGGAGGTAGAATTAGTAGTGTGTGACTATGGTTGTTGAATTTAGAGGTTTAATTTGGATTGTACAGGCAATAATTTTTTTACAGGTTTCTTGTATAAATTTGAATTGTCCAGAAAATATTAACAAATGATAAATTTTATTTTTTATTATTTGACAAATGGTAACATCAAAGAACCGTCATTGTAGGCAACTATCATCATAACCAATTCTAGCTTCAATGACAGTTCTTAATAGTCATTGCTCGAATAAACAATGTCAATTTTGACATGTCATTGTATCTAGCCATCATCGTATCACCTATAATGATAACAATTTATAATCGACATTGTTCATAACCGTCATGTAGGGTACAATGTCAGTTGTGTACGATGATAGTTTACAACTGTCATCAATCCTTAACAGTCATCGTAGGGTACAATGACACCCAGAAAGATGACGGTATGAAATTGTCATCGTACATGTATGATGACAGCTAATAACTGACATTGAAGGACAAATGTTGTAGTGGTTGTTGTCACCCAGAGTTTTTATATTGGGGATCCTATATGATTTTTGATAATCTTTTATGTAAAGATAAGAGAGTAGGTTTCACATGGTCTGCATGAGTGTTTGTGTTTGCATTGCTGACTTTAGGGGTCAAGGTCACTTACTGGGTATTTTTATACTCATTTTTTTCTTTATTTTTTTAGGTAATAGCAAGAGGGTCCAGGGTGGTTGACGAGAGACGGTTGCATGATGGCCATGGTTACAAGTTGAAGTCTTTCGCATATTTCAGATGTCTTCTTTGATTTATAAATTCATTTGAATCTAGTAGTTGTGTATTTTGAAATATTTTCTTAATTTGAGTTACTCTCTTATTATTGGTTTTTAATTTGGGATCCCAACTAAATTTTAAATTACTTTTGGAACTTATATTTCAGTAATTATATGATTATTTGATTTCTTCTCTTGAAACTTTTACAAGCATTTTTAAATAAAGAGCATGCATGCTTGTAACGATCTTAAGAAATTGAGTCTTAGAAGTCGGGTCGTTACACAAAGTCGTCAGATGAGATTTGGAAGAAAAGGGAAGCTTAGCCCTAGGGTTTATTGGACCAAATTCTATTGAGTCTAACTCATAGTGATGATTTATTAAAAAATGACTCTGGTTATCAAATGATAGGTTCTAGAAAAGGTAGATGTGGTAGCATATCGTTTGGCATTACTGTCTACTTTAGACTGGATCCATAATAATTTCCACGTTTATATGCTTTAGAAGTATATTTTAGATGCATCCCATGTGCTAAACTATGAACCACTACAAGTGAAAGAAAACTTGACATACAAGGAGATTTCAGTTCAAATTTTGGATAGAAACGATTGAATTTTATGTACCAAAACTATCCCTCCCGTGAAGGTTTTATAGAGGAACCAATAATTTCAAGAAGCTACTTGGAAAATTGAAAAAGACATGAGGAAAAGATATTTTGAGTTACTCTCTTAGCAAGGTTTGTAAATTTTGAGGACGAAAGTCTTATTAGGTGGGGTTTTTGTAACAATTGTCTTGTTAGAGTTTTCTATTGAAGATGAAGGTATATGTGCGACCTTGATAAACCTGTTCATGGGTGTGTAGCCCTACTACTCCAATAGTGTTGTGGAGCAATTCAGACCAAGAGGGTTTGACCGATTGAGCTTCAAAGGTTGTATCGTGTCATTTCTTGTTGTTGTTTAGTGTTTATGCGTTGAATGCACGTCTCTTTCTCTCGAATTCATTGTAGATCTTAGATATTTCTAACTTACAAAGAAGCTTCTCTTTGGTTTTAGAGTTTTGAGCACTTTGTAAGGTGAAATATACAATATAACCTCTATGTATTGTTCTTGTATTCTTGTTATTGTGATCTCTTAATAATATTGACTAAGCAAAAGGAATTTATCTTTTTTGCAAGTGAATTAGGTCTTCAAACCGAACCACTATAAATCTTGGCGTTATCTCGACTCTCTTGCAATAGTAATATGAGTTCTTGGCTTAAATCACTGTTGTAAATTTGTTTTACTAATAAAGATTGCCAATAATTGGTAAGCTGAATTATGGATTGTTGAAGGAACTTGAATAAAAATAACAATTGGTCTCATAGCTTATTTTTTATGTTCTGTTTTACTAATTCTTGAATGTTTCCATTGATTCTGTACTTTCTTGGGTATCATTCTGTCAATATTTTTATGGTTATTTTCTGTCCCAGTTAGATATTGCCGATTTCTTTTTATTTTTACAGATGGGTACCCCATTTAAGGAGGAACGTTTTGAAGGTAAGGGAGAATTCAGACTCTGGGAAATGATAATCGTGGCAATCTTGAGGCAACTGAAAGTCGATTATGCCTTTATGGACCTTAATGATATCCCTAAAAGTATAACTATTGATGAACTTACAGCAACGCTCACAGTCTTCTGATTCTTCACCTATCTAATAGCATTCTTAGGCAAATGAGAAGTGAAGACACTGTTGATAAGTTGTGAGGTAAGTTGTAGTCTACATACCAAGTTGCTTCTGTTTCGAATAAGCTATATTTTAAATCTAGGTTATTTAGTTTTAAGATGGATTCGAATAGAAGTATTCTTGATGACTTTAATAAGATAATTGTTGAATTGGAAAATATTAATGAGACATTTTCTGATGAAAATCAATTTATTATCCTTTGTAATTCTCTGTCTAATGCTTATAATGATATGAAATTTGCTATGAACTATGGTAGAGATGATTTGACTACTGCTATTATGATTAATGCCATTAAAATGAAAGAATTAGAGTTAAGAGAGAATAAGAAAAATGGAGAGTCATTGCTAGAGGTAGATCCGAGATAGGAATCAAAAGTCAAATATGAGAAATAGAAGTAGGTCCAAGACTAGGCGGGCAAAGAATAAGAAGTGATACCATTGTTAGAAAGAGAGCCACATTCGAAGATTTCGTCATCATCTTAAGAACAAACGTGAGGGTAAAGGGAACGAGGAGTTTAGTGGGGTCAACCTTAGTGAAGACTATGTCCAAGTACTTATGGTTAGCGTGCCTAGTGAGGACGAAACCTGGATTGAAGACTCATGGTGTTCTTTCCATATGACAACTAATAAAGATTGGCCAGAGAACTGTCAAATGAGTTCGGGTGTAGATTTCATGTTAGGGAATCACCAATATTGTGATATAAATGGTTGAGGGACAATTAGGCTCAAACTTCATGATGAAAGGATTAGTTTTTTTTTTTTATACTGGAATAAGGTATGTACCCAGGTTCAAACGAAACCTTATCACTCTTAGCATACTTGATAAGCTATGATATACTATCAAGTTAGAAAATGGGGTATTGAAAGTCATGAAGAGTATTATGGTAATACTTAGAGGCGTTCTTAAGGAGACAGTTTATTCCTTAGAGGGTTCAACCATTGTAGGGTCAAGTGCCTTGGCTAAGAAGAGTGACAATACTAAAATTTTCCTTTGGTATAGGCATCTAGGTCACATGAGTGAGCAAGGGTTAGGTGAGTTAGCCAAACGAGACCTTATCCCTAATATAAAAAATGTAGACCTAGACATGTGAGTGAGCATTGTGTATTTGGTAAGGCAATGAGGGTTAAGTTTGGTAAGGGAGGGCACACTTCTAGGAAAGGCTAGAGTATGCTATGTTGACTTATGGGGACCATCAAGTGTAGTTACTAACGGTGGGGCTAGGTATTTTCTATCCATTATAGATGACTGCACTAGAAATATGTGGGTCTATATCTTTAGGAATTAGTCTGATACCTTAGTAAATTTGTAGAACGAGTAACATTAGTTGAAAACCAATCTAGCCTTAGAGTTAAGAAGCTTAGAACTAATAATGGCCTAGAGTTTTGTAACCATGAGTTCAATACCAATTGCAAGTCTAGGGACGTAGCAAGGTATTTGACGTTTGTAGGAACTCCTAAACAAAAGGGGGTAGTTGAGAGGATGAATTGAACCCTAATAGAAAAAGTGAGGTGCATATTGTCTAGTTCACAGGTTCCTAAGAGTTTTTTTTTTTTAGGGAAGCTATTATGACAGCATGCTACATTGTGAATAGAAGCCCATCCATTGTCATAGGTCTTAAGACACCACAAGAACTTTAGCAAGGAAATCCCCCTAATTTGTCACACTTGAAAGTTTTTGGATGTTTAGCTTATGCTCATTCAAAAGAGGGAAAACTAGACCTAAGAGCTAAAATGTATATTTTTTTAGCTATTCCAAAGGTGTTAAGAGATACAAACTATGGTGCTTAGAGCCCAATAGCACCAAGACCTTAGTAAATAGAGATGTTGTCTTTGATGAAGATAAAATGAGATACATAGAGAATAAAAATGCGTTTAGCTCTTCTAGTACACCTATAACCACTGAAACTGTTTTAGTCCTTGCTGCTTGTGCAGAGTGAAGTCAAAATATTTAATGATAACTATACCAAGAATGTGCAATTGTACATAGTTAGCAGCAAGTGATAAGTATTTATATCATTACCACAGGGATTAATGGTAGATTCCAACTTATTCTAAAAAATTTTTTTGTTAATTCAAAGGTGAACAAATGAATGATGATGGCTTTTGTATTGACTTGATTAAAATAAATGACAGAATAAAATGGGTGCTTTTAAATTGTAACAATATGAATGAGTAGGTTCAGATTAAGGTAATGTTATTTTTCTTGAGATAGAATGCTAAAGCAAAAGAATTGCAGAATCGAATCATAGAACAATAGTCTGAGAATCCTCCCAGATTTTTCAAATATCTTAAGTTAACTTCCATTAACTTATATAAATTCAACATGTTGTATTAGTGCATTAGGTGAGTGATTATTCCTAACATTCTCACTTAGACATCAACTAATCAATCAAGAGGCTAACGTGTTTTAAAGGAAAACTTTTTCTTTATTTATCCCAAAATCATACGTGTTGGCCAAACAAACACAAATATTAATCAATTAAGAACACCCTTAAAACAATTCTATTCAAAAAACTTTACTTCAATTCTAAATTAATTCAATTACTACATCACCCTTAATTCTCATCTAAAGGTGATTAGTTCATGCTACAATAACGAAAAGACAGAAAAGCTAATAAAGATAACATTGAGTTCATAAAGACAAGTGATACGAAGAAAAACATAGTGCAAAGTTCTGTGCTCCAATTACAATCATAAGGCCCCCAATTTTATTTATTATGCATATACCTATTAAAAAGCTTTAATTATTTCAAAAAGAAATCTCTAAATACTCTATGCTATTCCCAAAATACTCTCTAAATACTCTTTATTTTAGCTTGCAACTATTGAAATCAAAAGTACTTTACTTTTTGGTATTGCTTATCTGCCACATTATCCCCCTCTTTTGTATACGAAAAATTCACATGTTCTTTACTCATTATACTTCTTGTGAAGATGCCTAAACATGCAAATGAAAGTTGATGTCTTTGTCATGAGAAGTAGAAGAGGAAGAAGTCATACGTTGTCATGAGAAGTATAAAAGGAAGAAGTCATTTTGTCCCCATCCTTTGGGTTACTATTAACGAATTGAGATGCACATGTTTTAGCAATGGGAGAGGACTTTCCAATAAAGGATGAGGATGAAGAGAAATAAGTAGAATAAATAATTATTCGGTTGAAAACACAATCTAGAATAGAGAATTACGAAAAATTGAGAAAGATAAAATCAAGGAGTTGGAGAATGTAACAAAAATAGAAAACTAATAAATTTTAGAGAGGGGTGAAAAAACAAATAGTTAGAAGCAAATGTATAAAACAATTTGGAAAAATTCAATGGACATTTATTATTAGCAAAAGTCATTTGACTGTTTATTTAAATGGAGAAAAACATGTATATAGCTACTCCAATTCTCAAATAGAGGACCAAATGTAATTAGTTCAGCTAGTTTTACTTTCCCAAACAACATTGATAGGAGAATTCAATAGAAATCATAAATATCTATACACTACAACAAATTAAAGATATAATAGCTTTTAGTAATAGCATTTATACATAAATGCTATTGAAAAACCAAATAGG
>JAOANK020581149.1:0-12084 GCA_026257165.2 Telfairia occidentalis
TTGTTATATCCAATGTAGGATACTGCTGTTGGGTTTGATGGGCAATCTTTGAATAATTGATTCTCTCCACAGAACACACAACTAATTTCTAGTGAACTTTGAACTGCCTTAACTGGATGATTACATTTAGATTCATTGTTTTCAACATATTCGCCATTGAAGCCACCTGTGCACTGAGCACTGTTATAGCATCTATTTTTAACTTCCCTCCAGTGTTCTTTCATTGGCTGAGTTTTCGTTCATTTGACCACTGAGAGTTATTACTCAAAATTCTCTCCAAAATGTCAAAGGCTTCATTATAAGTTTTCTGCAGCAGTGCTCCATTAGCAGATGCATCCCGGACTAACCTCGAATTTGGGGTTAAACCATGGTAAAAATGCTCAATCTGGACACAGCTGGATAAACTATGATGCGGGCAATTCTTTAACAGCGTTTTGTATCTTTCCCACGTTTCATCTACAGACTCATTCTCTAACTGATGGAACGTTACTATGTCACCGTGCAACACCGCATTCTTTGTTAGTGGGAAGTATTTCAATAAAAATTTCTCTGTGAGATCAGTCCAGTTAGTGATTGATTCTGGGGGTAGAGAACTTAGCTAGATCTTTGTCGCAGGGTCTCCTCTGAAACTCCTGGAATTCTGAATGAATTGCAAAAAGCCAGAAATGATTGCAAGTGCGAGTGAGGGTTGTCGAGTTTAGATCCTCCAAACTGTCCGTTTGTTTGCAACATTTGGAACATCACAGGTTTAAGTTCAAAAGCTAGCGCTCCATTTAATCCTATTTGAATTACTGAATTGAAATCATTAAAGACTGGAGCAGCGTATTCCCTGATAGCTCTATCTCTATTGTTCACCAACAGCACTGGATTGTGTTGGTTTATCTGCATAGCAGGTCCGCGATGTTCTCTCATCGGTACCTGGTTCCTCGGTAGTTTTGCCAATGGGTCGAGAAAAGGTGCCTTCTGATTTTCCATGAAGGTTTTTGCTGTAGCAAGTCTTTGAGCTTGCCTAACTGCTCTTCTGTTTTGACGCAATGTCCTCTCTATCTCTGGATTAAACACGAATTCTACTCCTTCTTTGTTCATACAAAATAAGAAAATTACAAGCAAGTGAGTGAAATGCTATTGATCAAACTAGTGAAAGATACAGGGTACTCAGCATAAATAACTGATTAACTACAAAACAATCTTAAGATAATAAGGTAAACAAAATAACAATCCCCAACAACGACGCCAAAAACTTGTTGTCTTCACAGATATGCTTAAACAATGCAGAATAATATGGAAAATGAAGACAAATAATGCTCAAGTATAAGCAATCGAACAAGTAATAAAGAGGAAGTATTCCAAGATATTGTCTCCACAGGGATTGTTCTGCCGGAAATTTCACTGCTATACTCACATCAGTTAACAAATATATGTTGAGCGGAAGAAGCGAGGTGGGAAGGGTAAAAATCACTTTGTCAGGCTTTTCGGAAAGGGATAAAGTAATAACTCTATTTAACAGACTGGTGAAATTAAAACAGGGTAGTTGGTGTTGATTAATGCAATTATGCGTCGCAATGCTGCAGCATCATCTGGGAATGAACTGCCCTATTCCGTCGATAGGTTGCTCCACATATTCACTCCATCGAGCAACCTATTGTCTTATAGCTTCCTCATTATGTCTAATGTATCAGCAATGTGAGGTTCAATCACATCTTCTATATCCTCTCTTCTGGGTTCGAGTAATACCTTACCTGTCAGCAAGAGTACTAGCTATTTAAAGTTGTTGGCGGCCAACTGGACAGCTTACGATTGCAGAAGTTCAAAAAGAAAGGAACAAGAGTAGAGCATACTTCATTTCACAGATTCAGCTACAACAAAGTTCAACACGATGCATACATCACCAACTACCCAAGAGGGGCTTAGCTACAATTCATCTTAAAGAAAAACAAGTAAACAATCGGTTCAATCTCTATGCTAACTTAAACACAGGAAATGAATTCCATAAAACAAAGCATTAAAGTAAAACATCATCCAAAATAGTAGAAGAAACCAAGTACGTAAAGAACTAAATAAACGAGGGGTTGTGCTGAGGCGCAGTTGGCAGCAGAAATCAGGGAGAATGACTCTTCTTCCACTGCCTTCCTTTGCCTCTCGATTTCTTTCCTTCTTTTTTCTTTCGACTCGTCGTTCTCCTTCTTTTTTTGTGCTGATTGTTACCTTAAAATAGCATGCCTAAGCAATGACCATCATGCCCCCCAACATTCTGGAACGTGTGAAGGTGTCACGCTGCGCCCCCTTTCCAGAAAGTTACACGTGCGTTGCAGAAAGTGTTCGTACAACTCTAATTTCTGGGAGTGTTTTCTTGCTGCGATGCTACAACAATCTCCATGCGAAATGCTACCATGTTGTATTGTGAAATGACTTAACCCGCGATGTTTTTTTACTCTGTTGCCTTCTCTTGCTTTGCGCATGCACAGCTATCACCTGCAAGCAGTAGTTGCAGTAAATAAGCATATAGAACACTAAAGCAACTTAATGTGAATACTTTTTATAGCATGATTGTGGTCAAATACCCAATATTAGAGGTATAATAACCCTCTTTTGAAGAGTTATCAGCAAACGAGATGGCATCGTTGCAAGTGTTGATGTGCCTCGTTAGATGTTTGAATGGATGGATGTTCGGAAGGTTCGATATGAAAGAGAAACCCATGGGTCAGTTTTCGAAAAGTATGCCCAAACTAGCAAAGAAGCCGGATGACCTCCCTGGGTTCAGGATGCCATCCTAAGGTATCGTGGGGCATTCGATGAGATTTGCAACCTTGTCTCAACCCCGTTATAAGGTAGTGACTCGTTAAGGTCCTTGTTTGGTTGTGAAGCAGGACAATCGAAGAACGAGAACCAAGACGATGAGAAATGATGCGACCAAGCATTCAAAAGACTTTGACCTAAAGTAGAGGCAAGTTGGCCGAAGTCGCGATCAAAGAAGAAATGCACGAAGGGGTGATGTGCATTGCCAAGAGTAAGCTAAGTTGCGAGCATAGTTACGAACCTTCACTTGTGTGTCTATGCCAAGGATGAGGGAAAGAAGCTCTTGCGTGTGGGTAGTTGGGTGAACGTGCAAGATGACATTGTGATGCAAGATTAAAGATGCTCAATCGAGGAAGAAAGAACCTCGACTATGGTCCGACGAAGTTAAATGACTCAAGAAAAAGAATGTTGGGGCTAGAGTTAGCCTTAAGGCTGGCCATAATCGGGATAAGATTATGGTGTCGCACGGTTCATAAAGTTATGACCGTGACACCTGGCCAACACGCATAAATATCTTCTCTAAGTTTCGAAAGTAAATGTGAGGATTAGATTGCTTTTAAAACACATTAGCCTCTAAATTATGTTAGTTGCTAGCTAAGTGAGGAGGTTGGGAATAATCACTCACCTAATCCATGAAAACAACACAATTAACTCATATAGGTTAATGTAACTTAAGATACCTGGCAAATCTAGAAAGATTCTGAAGACTATTGTTGTGTGATTTGATCCTGCAATTCTTTTGCTTCAGCATTCTATGTTAAGGAAAATAACATATTACCTTAATCCGAACCTCATTTAATTCATCGTTACAACCATTAAAGCATTCTTTTTATTTTGTCATTTGATTTTCTTTAGCATTAGTTATAAAAAAAAACCCATCAATCATTTACTCTTGTTATCTTTGAATTCACTAAGAGATTGAGTACAAATAGGTTAAAATCTATCCCTAAGCCCTATGGATACGATATAAAAATACTTATCACTTGTTGCATATTGTGTACACTTGCACATTAAATTGTGTGATTAAATCATTCACCTACACACACGCAAACAGGTATACACATTGCAAGTTTTAACAATCAAACCAAATGGTAAAAAAACTTAAGGGAGAAGATTGAGTAGAAAGACAATACCCAAAGAGTAACTTCACGTCCAAGAGTTTTTACTTCCGCTGAAGCATACTCCATAGGTGGCCAACTTGTCTTACAAGGCATAACTATAGTCAAGCTCCATAAGCACCATTAAGAACACCAAGAACTATAGTCGGAACATAGAAATATCATCTCAATAAATGGGAAAGGCAATACGTCTAGAGCATACAATTTTGTGATATATGCATGTATGTTTGCCTCAATGATAATATTAATAGAAAAAATCAAAAGTTTGTTGGACCATGACAAAGTATTCTGCTGCTCGAAACACCCAACTCCAAATCAGTAGGAAGTGACATATAAATGTTCTAGATTATTTGGAAAAAAAACTACATTTTACTCAAATTTTACCATTCTGCACATTATTGAACTTTCAAGTTCCTATTCTAATATTTGTTGCTTAAATATGTTTTCATCAATTCTATAAATTAACTTCAGATCACACTTGACTTATTTTTGTGTTTAAAATAAACATAATTCTAGAAATGAAGTCCATTTAACTCTTTAACGAAACTGACAACGGGTAAAATGAGTCACGTTCACCCATAACTCTAATTTGTATTTAGTAGAGTGACATTGTAACCCCTTATGATTTGATTAAATCTCCTAAAATATCCTTCATCATTGAAGGACATTCCTTTGGATGTGACAAAGAGAATTGATATGCAAACATCCAACTGTGGAAGTTAAGAATAAAATGAGTTTGGAAGGAAATAAAAAAGTTATGTAACATACCTTCAAAAATCATCAACTCCAAAACAAAACAAAAAATTCAGAGTACTCCAATCCAAAAACATGTGCACTCTCAACTTATCAGAAATAGCAAACAAATATGAAGATTATGTACTGAGCATCATTCTTCAAAGTCAACTTTTGTAGCAATTTCAAGTCACCAGAAATAGCATATCTAGAAGATCCACAACCACAGCTTCTTGCTTTGGCTCTTACAATGATTGAAATTGTCAAGGAAGGATTCTTGTAGTTCAATAAAAGAAATTTTAAAGTGTGTGTTGGTCAGAAACTAACAAACAAAGTTGTACTTGTACTATTAATTGCCTCATTTCAATATTTTCATGTGATTGTTATGATAAAGAGGGTATAAATATAAGCTAATTTTCATAAAATTGTACGTTCAATATTATTTTAGAAACTATTTTTAAAGTAAAAGAAAAAAGCAGAGACTTATGATAAACCTTTTGAAACATGGGTACGAAAAAAAAGCATAATTTGATGTAAAAAACCAAACTAGAAAAGGGAGTCAAAATAGTAATTTAATTACTTTTTTTGTTTACCGCGTGAGAAAATGAAGGAAAGAGGGGCTTCTTCCCATGTTCTCGTACACGTTAAACAGTAGAAGCAAAGCAAGTAAGATATATCTTTCTTCCATTTCTGATTTTCTTGCCCTTTCTCAGAAACAAAACAAATATATCTCATAAAAAAAGCTTCTCTTGTCCTAAAACTTGATAGATCCACCATCATCTACGAGTATAACATTACACCGAAAATAAAAACAAAAAATAAAAAAACTATGATCATATTTACAAATTATAATCACAAAAATCGATTGAAAAACCCACAGATTGATGATAATTATGATTAGATAAAAGAAGAATTTTTACAGAATTTCACGCCATTTCCGTGCATTGCCTCAACAACAAAATACACCAACGAATGCAAAGTAAAGAGAGTTGCAAGGGAAGAAAATGCACAACAGAAATTAGATCTACTTTCCAAGATTAAGTAGTCGAAGATCGGCCTAGATCTGAGCAAATCCAATAAATAATTTCAAAATATAGCCAAAATGCAAATTAAAGAGCTTGAAGAGAAGATAAACTCACCAAAAATAGATCCAAAATGCTTGAGGATGAGTAAATCCATGGGCAACGGGGAGGATAGTTGGGTTGTCGCCGATGGTGGATGAGACCACTATACCGTGCGACAACGGTGGAGGAGACCACCTTGGGACGTTGTTGATGGCAACCTTAAGAACAAAATGGAAATTTGGGTTCTTGCCGGCGATGGAGGAACAAATCAAGGCATGCGACAGGTGGAAGAGGGATGGGTGTCGCCAGCATCTATGAATCTCACCAAAATGACATCGTGACAGCAGCAAGGGGCAACGGAAGGAGCTACGGCGCGACGGAGGGGAAGGTTTCTGCACGACTTCTTTGTTGTGTGAGAGAGAGAGAAATGAAAATGGGAAAGGAAGAAAGTGTTTTTTTAAGAACTTTTCGTGTTGGACACAAAACTTTTATTGTTGAAGGACATTAAATGTTGAATTTTTCTAAAAAATGGGCACGTATTTTAGCGCCCAAAATATCACTTTTAATGTCGGGCATTGCCCAACAGTGATAGTGATATGTCTTTTTAAAAAAAAAGGCGGAACTTACAATATTTTTCTTAAAAATAATTTTTTTGTATGTTTTTAGCGCCGTTTTTTTTTCCATCATTAAAAGCGTGTGCATTTTTTTTCTACCAACATTAAAAGCCTTATTTGTACTAGTGATATATTCTTGGTAGCAAACCTTCTTGTTCTAAAGACATAGTAACATTCAGGCAACACTCATCCTTCGTAGATTCCTTTTTCTATTTTTTAAAATTTGAAATATTCACCTTTCTCCTGATTTTCAGGTAGAAAACAGGTGTCTAAAGGGAGATGAGTGTATTACCAAAACTAGCGTAATGCACTTTTACAATTTCAGGATCATTTGGTAAGGTTCAAAAAAACAAAAGGGACAAAACATCTCCAAACTTAAAATGAGCATTGTCCTCAATGTGCTGGACAATAAAGGTAAAGGGTGGAATTCTCAAATTACTTTAAAGAATCCTAGACAAGTTTGATCGAACAAACAAAATAATCCTCTAATTGCTAAGGCAAAGTTTTGTCAGGGATCAACCAGACTACAAGTCATTTTTTAAGACTAGGTAAAGTAGGTGGACTTAGTTGTGCAGAAAGAATCTGAGTCAATAAGTTTTCAACTCTAAGAAACAAAAACTAAGGCTATCATATTAGTCAAATGTTGTCTCTCACTGAAAGGTATATCAAATTCTACTAATGTTGGATCCAAAAATTTGCTTAGTCTTAATGATTCTATTCTAGTGAGAACAACTAGAATGTTTGATAGAGACAGACTTATACCCTAACCAAAATATATTGTATTCATAAGGGAAGGGTGGTCGAACATTAATAGCTGCAGAGTTTTTCCTTTTCAGAAATAAAACCAAAGAAGCAAGATAATTTAACTAACATAAATAATTAAAAATAAGAGAATTTAGAGAGAAGAGACACTCAACATCCCTTAGAGTCATTGGTCTTCAAAAACAGAAGTCTGCTCCTCTGTAGCCTCATCATGCACTACTGGGGGTGGTAGTGTGGCTGAGTATGCTCTTCAACTTGCGCCTATTTAGATTGATCAGGTTTTGTAGCAGAACGTGATTTCTTCATTCTGGTCCGTGCTTCTTGCCTCTTGTCTTAACAATCATGATTACTTAAAGAAAATTTCCTGACAAATTGATTTTCTTGGAATAAACTATTCCACCAGATTTATTGCTGACTTAATCGCCCTAGAAAATCTTATGAATTCTGCCAAAAGAATGTTTTATCATTAATTTTCTTAAATATAATAATTCAAATATGGTATTTTCACAAATAAAATCCCTGATTTTGAATATTCGAAAATTCAAATAAATGAATATTTCAAATATATTTTCATATTCTCTCATCCTCAAATCTCGTGAATTCTTTTCATAATTATCCGCAAAAGAAGAATTTGAATTTGAATTTGAATTAAAGATAATTACAAAAAATTAAAATTAAAATTAGATTTTATTTTTGAATTTGAAATTGAAAAAAATGCGCAAATAAAATCTTCATATCAAATCTAATTTTCAAATTTAAAAAGAAATTAAAAAAAAGAAATCATAATAAAATAAAATTTCTAAATAACTAATATTAAAATTCTATGAAATCAAATCTAACCTAAGAAAAATAAATCAACTTCAAATTTAAAATATTCTAAAACATTCCTAAAATAAAACAAACGAAAAAGTTCGAAAATAGAAGGGGGAGCGAAGATAATTTATCGTTATGCTCAGGTATTACTTTCGCAGTCTTCATGCTCTGTCAATTCTATAGCAAATGGAGATAAGCACTTTTCCGAAGAAAGTTCTCTCCTCAATTATGCTTGATCTTTTGTCCATTAACCTTGAAGTTTCTCACATCTTTTTCATCTCTCAACATGACAGCTTCATGTGGGTAAACTTCCAAAATAGTGAAAGGTCATGACCAACAGACTTCAATTTTCTAGGAAAAAGTTTAAGTCTTGAGTTGTACAGCAATACTTGTTGACCTTTCTCAAAATGCTTCGAAATCAATTTCCTATCATGTCATACTTTAGTCTTCTTCTTGTAGATTTTTGCATTCTCATATGCAATACTCCAGCCGCTCTGGTGTCAAAATTTAGATTCTTTAGAGCCTAGAAGGCTTTCTAAAGGTGTCTTGAATGCAGTTTTAAAAGCCTAAAGAGCGTCTAGTAATCTAAAAGATCAATCCTTCTTATTTGGGTTAACAACCTTCTCTAGGATTTCCTTAATCTCCCTATTAGAAACCTCAGCTTCACCATTAGCTTGTGAATGATAAGGGTGGACACTCTATGTTTAACACCATACTTTTCTAAGAAACTGCTAACAATCCTATTAATAAAATGAGATCCCTCATCACTTATTAGAATACGTGGAGTTCCAAAACGAGTAAATATATTTTTCTGAAGGAATTTTGAAATTATTTTAGCATTGTTCTGGGCACAAGCTATCGCTTCCACCCATTTTGATACATAGTCAATAGCTAGCAAAGTGTAAGAGTTACAGTTTGATGGGGGAAAAGGTCTGATAAAATCAATTCTCCAGACGTCAAATAGCACTATTTTCATATTAAACGTCAATGGCATCTCATCCTTGCCTCCTAAGTTTCCTTTCCGTTGGCACTTATCACATGCCTTGCCAAATAGGCAAGCATCTTTGAACATTGATGGCCAAAAGTAACCTGATTGCAACGCTTTAACTGCGATTCCTACCCTCCAAAATGTCTTTCGTAGGGTGTTGTGTGACAATATTCCAAGATAGTTGAAATTTTTTAATGAGAAATGTATTTTCGTACTATTCCATCAGCACACTATTTGTAGACAAATGAGTCATTCCAGAAATAAGAGAGCGCATCATGTAGAAATTTCTTTAGTTGTTGCTTCATCAATTCGGGGGTAATCACTACTACAATTTTGCCCTTTATTGATGGCTAAAAAACGTCAACTATCATTATAGTTGATATTTTTTAGCCGTCGACTATAACAATGTCAATATATCCAAATCGTCAACAATTTCACTTTACTTAACAACTAAAAACCGTCAATAAATTAAATATTGACGTATATTGAATGTCAATTTTAATCTAGAAAATGTCAACTATAAACAATTTATTGACATTTAATAACTGGTAATATAAAAAATTATTGACGTTTTTCAGCCACCAATTATACTTCAAAATGTGTCAACTATTACACTTTTATTGATATTTTTAACCATCCATGTAAATAATTATTGACGTTTTATAGCCGTCAATTATACATAAAAACCATAAATATTTCTATTTTTATTAACATTGTATAACCGTCAACATATATAATTATTGATTTTTTTAGCCATCAACTATACTTCAAAAGATATCAACTATCGTAATTTTATTGACATTTTTAACCGTCAATGTATACAATCATGAACATTTTATAGTTATCAATTATTTCCTTCTTATTGACATTTTATACCTGTCAATAATTCTACCTTTATCGATATTTTATAGCCGTCAATTATTCTATTTTTATTGACATTTTATAGCCATCAATTATATTTAAAAAATGTCAATGTTTTTAATTTTTGTTGATATTTTTTAGCTGTCAACTATAAATTAAAAAAACAATAATAATAAAAAAAAAACTTTCAAGTTACTTTCACCTCTTCTTTCCAAGCATGCATTTACACCAAAATTGTCTAGTTCTCTCAAACCAACATTTACACACACACATAGGCAAAAAAAAAGATAGTTAACATTATAAAATTATTTATATCCAACATTTTTCTTATAAAAAATAGTGTAAAGTATGCAACTTCAATTGACATTTTCATTTTGGAGAAGATCTAAATTCTAGGCTAGTCTACAACAACAATTCCGCTCTAATACCAATTGTAATGCCCCCAAATTTCATGCTAAATCATGGGTTCATTTCCTAGTTCAACTTGTTAAACTACAACCTAGATTTAACGACTAGTCTAAATTTCCACAAAAAGTAAACTATTGAATTAAGCGCAACAATCTCCACTCATAGGGATAAGAAGTCCAACAAACATAATACAAAACTTCAAAGGATAAGAAAACAAATAACAAGTATAGTTCTCAACCCAAACAAGCCTATAGTAAAAAGAATTAAACTAGTTTTCTTGTCAAGGCTAAAATCAAATAACTAAATTAAATGCTACAATTAAATGGTCTCTCTCTCATCTTGTCTCCTTCACGCCATCACCAAGGTTGCAATAGTCAACACCACCTACACAATCGAAATTATTTTTGAGTGAGTACATCAATACTCAGTAAGTAGCTTTCATGAGAGCCACACACAAACAACAAAACAACCAACATCAAATCACATATCATGGTTTCATACTTACATTTTTAATAATTATTTCATAACAAGAGCATAAACAAAGAACATAGTACATACATAGCACATACTTGAATTGAAATCGAGGCCTTGATATTCACTTACTTTCCTTGACCACAAACAAGTTCAGAACTCAAGCCCAAGTCCTATAACATACTTTCTACCACATACTCAATCTCAGAATGCATTTCATAAGAACTCAACTTGACAACATGCTCTTATTAACAATAAAAACAAACATGATACACACAGCTCAACAACTAGCATCTATGTAGGTTTATCAGACATAACCATCCATTCAACCATTTTTCCCATCAAAATTAGCATGCTTTACATCACAAGAACCACATAACACAAATCACAACACATCATTCGAATATACCAACTTCAATCACATTACATCCACTCATATCAGAATCTCATATACAACAATATTCCTCAATATCAAGAATTATAAAAGCACCATAATCATAATTATAAGCATATAAATCGATCAAGATATACAACACACAAGCCCAACAAATAAGTGAAGGAATTGAATTCCTAGCGGAAGCGATTGAACACTTAATGCATTCAAGAATGAATTTGGGAAACAACATGCATTAAAAACGTAAAAATACAGAGAAAGAAATTTTACCTTTGAAGAACATTTCTTCAATTCACGTAGTCCTTTGTTGTTCTACCGTAATCTCAAACCCGAACACCACCACGTAGTAAACCTGCCATTCTCTGGATCAAAACAAGGATTTGATTGTGGGATCAATTTGTGAGGGAAGAAGATATATGTAAAATTCCAGCAACCTCTGTGTTTACAACACAGAGGTATTTATTGAGAGAAGAAGAAGAGAGAAAGTGGGAGGAGATCCTCCTCCCACTTAACCTATTAACTCCCCTTTAGTGGGGAGTTAATTTTAATTTTAATTAAAATTAATAATATAATCAATTGTCATATAATTAATTAACTATATATTATACATATTAATCACATTAAAATGTATATCTCTATTTTAAACCTATAGTTTTAATATGAATCTCATTTGATAGATGTATCAACATACATGTGCAGCAGATTTGGATCTAAAACACTCTAATTAGCTTAATTAATAAAGGAAAATCATGCTATAGAAGAGGAAAAACTGAGAAAATGGAGAAACTCACCTTTGAAGTTCAATTCCTCTTCTATCTCCGGCGGATCTGTACTTGAATCAGCTCCCAGACCACCACTAGAGTCTTCCCGACTATTCTCCGGCCTTGGAATGGGATGGTGGGATCCCTTGATTGGTGAATTTGGGAGGAGAAGAGGTGAGGTTTGGTTTTTGTTCAACACATGAACAACCAAACTTTTGGGATTTTAATGAACTTCTTCATCAATCTTTTGTGCACGAAATTAAGGCCAATATATAGGCAAGATCATGCACAACTACCTCACC
>JAOANK020581349.1:0-12079 GCA_026257165.2 Telfairia occidentalis
CACACTAAATGTCGAATGAAATAACTCTTATTTTATTAAATAAATAATTTGTATAAAATTACAAGACCACGAAGGTTGAGGGCATCAACCCCAACAAGAGGAGTGTCAGCATGTCATTCGCGCAGGTGTGTGTTGGGATTGGTATGGATAATGCGTTACTAGATCGGTGGAGGTATCGATCTGGGGACGAGATTTTTTCATCGATGTATTGAGTGTAGAGGTTTTGGACATTTTACTCCACTTGTCCTCAGAAGCCACCCGTTGGGATGCAGACGTTTGGTCTCGCAAGAGCCTCCTCTAGTCGAGCCCCTTCCACTAAGCAACGGTAGTGGCCCTAGCCAAACCTACCTCCCTCAGTATGGTCCCTTCCATACCTATAACTAGTGCACCCACTTGCTCACCGATGCGCCATCATTTACAGGCCTTGGCTAGCTGGCTGCATCAGTCGGCTCGATACAAGGATCACTGGTTATCGATCGGCATGACCTGCCGATCATTCCGATACAGGACCTACTAACTTGTTCGCCTAATGGAGGGAGGGCGTCGCTGTGGCCTAAGCGAGTTATGCGGCCTGACACATTGCGGACAGATGCTCAGGTGGTGCGGAGTCAATGGTGAGCTTCTAAGGTGAATAAATATCCTCATTTGGCTCTAAAGGAGGAAGATTTACTGGTCCCTATTTAGGTTGATGTGCAGGTTCTAGGTGGTGGTTTGGATTCTGCAAGCAGGCCTTATGGTTAGGGGTTATTTGTGGAATGTACGGGGTCTTAATGGCTCTACAAAGGGCCGAGCTCAGTCCTTTTTGTCCTCGGAAGGAGTGGATTTGTGTTGTTTGGCTGAGACGAAAGTGTCGTGCTAGAGGTTTGACCGTGTTTCCGCCCCTTTTTCCAGAGATTGGAGTTGTGTAAGTAGCTATGATTCTGATGGGTGGGGTCTTGGAGGCTTGAGGATTTTTCTTTCACGTCGGAGCGTATTAAGGGTCCCTTCATTTCTGGGGTACTTTTAGAGATTGGTACGAGTGTTTGACATGCCTCGTCTATGTCTAGGAGCCGTGCAGCAATGGACCAGTTAAGGCTATGGCCTGAGTTGGTTGAGGTTTGTGTGCGGTGGGATTCTCTAGGTATTGTGATGGGTGATTTTAATGCCATTCGAGGATCTTTTGAGACTTTTGATGATATACCTATCCAGGTTGAGATGAAGGCTTTTGATTGTATGATTTTGGAGGCTGACTTGGTGGAAGCGGGTGTCCGAGGCACGTGGTTTACGTGGTCCAACTATCAAGATGATGTGGCTGTCATTTTGAGGCGGCTGGATCTGGTATTGGTTACCTTTAGACGAGTGGATAGTTTTCTAATGTTTGAGGTGCAGGCCCTTAGTTGGGGGATTTCAAATCACTCTTCTCTGTTTTTCTCATTTGGGGTGGAGTACCCTCGATGGTCCCAATTTTCTGGTTCTTTAATTACTTGGCTTAGTAGCTTGACTTCCTAGACACAGTGTGGGAGGTTTGGAAGTGGAATTTCAGGTTGTCCCCTTTGGAAGGGTTCATGCAGAATTTGAAAACCCTCAAGCTTATTTTACGAAGGAAGTTTGGCTCCTCTCTCGAGTCTCTCGGCCTAGTGGTCGCTCAGGCCCACTCGGAGATGGAGACTACTCAGTTGGCTTTATCCCTGGATTCCTCCTCTGCGATTTTGCAAGGGGCATCATGTTATGTGGTCCATAAGTTTTAGACTTGGTTAGGCAGGAGCAGGCCGGCTCATCAAAAATCTAGAGTTCAGTGGTTAGCTCTAGGGGATCAGAATTCGACTTTCGTTGCGTCAAAAGTCGTCAGATAAAGAATCAGTTAGCTTCTATGGGGGATGAGATGAGTGGTCTTCTGATTTCTCATGGGGATATTATTGCTGCCGCTATCGATTTCTTCAAAGGTGTCTTTGGGGAGGTGGGTGGCACCTTTCGGGATCTCACTGGTCTGATTGCAAGCATTATGGATTTTACGTGGCCTAAGGGTTATATTGAGGATTTGTGTCGCCCATTCTCTCGAGAGGAGATAAGAAATGTGCTCTTTGCTATGTCGGCAGGTATGGCCCCTAGCTCGAATGGGTTCTCGGTGGGGCTTTTCAAGGTGCTCTGGTCGGTTGTTGTAGACGATTTTTGTTAGGTTGTTCTTCACTTCTTTCAAACGTTCTATTTACCCCGTGAAGTGAATGTGATCACGCTCACTTTGATCCCTAAGGTTCTAGCTCTGGCAAGCTTTGGGGACTATCATCTGATCTCTTGTTGTAATGTGCTATACAAGTTCATTAAGAAGGCTTTGGCCAATAGATTGGGAGTCTGGCTCCTAGGGTTCATTAGCCCTAACCAGTCGACATTTGTCCAGGGTCGTAGCATTGTGGATAATATCGTATTGTGCCAGGAGTTGGTGAGGGGTTACCATTTACGCAGAGGCGTGTCTCAGTGCCTTTTAAAGGTAGACCTGCAGAAGCCTTTGACTCTCTACGTTGAGAGTTCCTCTTTGCTACGCTGCTGGCCATTGGTACCCCTCCCAAGTTTGTCAATTGGGTTCAGGCATGTGTTACCTCTTCCATGTTCTTTGTGATTATTAATGGTACTCTTGAAGGTTTTTTCGGGCCGTCGAGGGCTCCAGCAGGGAGATCTGTTGCCCCCTTATTTGTTCATTATTGTTATGGAGGTCTTGTCTCAGATGCTAAATTGGACCCCGACGACTTCCGATTTTATCCTCGTTGTGAGTCTTTAGGCCCTGGTGGGGACCGCACCTCTCTAGCCTTTATTAGGGACGTCCTGGATCGTTTCTGGGATCGTTTCTGGGCTCCGAGAAAACTCCCGTATAAGTTCATTTTTCTATGGTGGTTTGTTCAGAGATTGGGCTCAAAAGTTAGCTGATTTTCTAGGGTTTTCATTGACATCCTTACTGGTTAGTGTAGACACTGCATTTATTATTATTATTATTAGTTTTTTTATTTACTTTTCAATTCTATTTTTATTTTTCAATTTAATTTAATTTATTTAATTTTTTTAAAGGTTTTTAGGTTTTTAGTTTTTTTAATTTTTTTAAAAATTTTATTCTTATATTATATTATTTATTTATTATTATTACTTTTTTTTTCCTTATTTTTCTTCACTATTTCTTCCTCCCTCTCCTCCTCTTTCTCCCCAACTATTCTACCATCTTCCTATTCTTTCTCTTCTCCCCCCTCCTCCCCCTCTTTTTCCTCCAAAATTAGCAACTCACTTAGTATAAATACTTGGTGAGTTAAGCCTTTAAGGATCATCAAGAAAATGTTGAAGGCATTGAAAAGTACAAAAGAGAGATTAAGTAATGTTTTTATTTTTTCTCATCTTTTTCCATTTTGGCGAACTTCTGGTGACCTCCGACGACTCTCTGGCTAACTTCTGACAACATTCAGAATATTTCGGTGAACTTCTGGCTACCTTCGACAACATTTCGACGACCTTCAAGCATTTCGACGAACTTTCGACGACCCTAACCACTACACCCTGACATTCCAACGATTTTTTGGTGAGATTCTGACGACTCCGACAACCTACTCCCAACTTCCGGCCAAGGTAGTTTGTCCCTCTTTTTAAGAAAAATAAAATAAAATTTTCAATTTATTCAAATTAACTCTTTTTAAGGAGGTGGGTCCCACCCATTTTTATAAATACCTATTTCTTTTTTTTCTTTTAGGTCGAATCCCATATCTCTTCTTTTTTTATTATTTTTTTCAAAATCATTTTTTTAATTGATCATTATCGTTTTATTTAGTAATTTTTTTTATCACAACTTCAATAACAAAAAAAGATTTTATATATATATATTTTTTCTTTTTTGGAGATTAAGTAGCGTTCTCTTTTTAGGGGAATCTCCGGAATACATGAAATTTCTCTACAAATTTTTTTTTTTTTTTTTTAACTTTGAAAATATCATTTTTTTCATGTTTTGAAATCAATCTTAGGGTTTTCAAGTAATATTCATTGTTTAATGGCCTTTATGTCATTCATAATTGTTAATTCAATATGAATTAATATATCATAGGACATTAAAAAATAAACAAAAAAAGAAATCATTTTCTTTCAAATTAATAAAATAACAGGATTTCCTTTAAATGAACTTGGTTACTCTTTTTAACGGATGTTGTAGGGTACTAATACCTTCCCTACACTCAAACGACTCCTGAGCGTAATCTAGTTTTTTGTAGATCACTTTTTATTTTAATATCTTGAGTGACCAATCACACTCTCAAATTTGATTGGTAGCGACTCTAAACTTTCTCTCGAAAAAAAACCTTAGGGGAGGGATGTCGATCGGTCTGCGTCGAAATGACGTTGCGACAACTTGGCGACTCCACTATTATTTAAGAGCGTTAAGCCATTCTCATTTTGAAAAAAAAATCATGTTACTATTTTATTTTTTATCTCTCTCTCTTTTTTTGTTGTTGTAATTATTCTTTATATTTTGCTTAGTTGTATTTATAGACATTGTCATGCATCCATACACAACTACAACTCTATACCCGAGCTATACCTTTTAGGATTAAAATTGAGAATGTAGTAGTATCTACCTTCGAGGGGTTATAATTGCTCCCGTGCAGGCACACAAAAAATTCTCATTCAAATTAATTTCTTTGTTATTTATAAATTTGAAGT
The DNA here is from genome assembly GCA_026257165.2 of Telfairia occidentalis. Classification (NCBI taxonomy): domain Eukaryota; kingdom Viridiplantae; phylum Streptophyta; class Magnoliopsida; order Cucurbitales; family Cucurbitaceae; genus Telfairia; species Telfairia occidentalis. The sequence goes on from JAOANK020581349.1 coordinate 4,663, forward strand.
TAGTTTGGGGGCCTTGACCATAAGAGTTTAGAATTGTCCACGAGGGTGTAGGGTAACCACACGTTTGTTCATTTCATTATCCTGTATTGTCCTTTCTTCTCCTCTTTTCTTCCCACACTTTTGCATTTCTCTCAAAATTTTCTCTCACAATTTTGTCTTAATGTTTTTAGCCTAAAATAAAATTTTCACTCATGTTTTCTTTTCTTAACTAAATTTTCTTTTTGATTTTATTTCCTTTCTCTTTGAAAATTCTTTTTTTCCGTCTCATTATCAAGTTAAGTGTCAAAATTCTAGCTTTTAGGAGTGATATTAGAATAAAGTAGTGTTGATATTCGAGGAAGTTATAAATGCTCCCGCATAGGCATACACAAATTTCTTTCGTGTTTGGAAATCTCTTATAAATAGAATTAGAGCTTTTCTCATTTCATTCACATAGGACTTAGTATTATGCACCATTTAGGGTGAAGTAGTGTCAACCTTCAAAGGGATTATAAAATTCCCCCGTGTAGGCATACGAAACACTTGCATGTACATTCTTTTACCACATAGTCAATGACAAACTTTTTCTTTATAAAAGGTAAAAATGAAAGCCAATGTGCCCATCACGTCATTACAATCATTACCTATGCAATACGATAACCTTGACACGGTACTTCGATGGGCGAAAAAAACTGCAATAGAAATTCAGAGAAAATGATTACCAGCTACTGCTACTACGACCCCATCAACCTGTCAAATCCATCTTGTTTACAACAGTTTAGGGCAGCTAAAACAGATTTGGGAAGGTTTGGCTCCAGAGTGAAGACTCGAGTTTTAGAATAGATATGCATATAGAGCTGATCTAATGTATGTTCGCGTAAATCCTTTCACCATTCAAACTTTGGTAGATTTTTGGGATTTGATCAAAAGATGTTTCACATTCTAAATGATGGACTTATCACCCACACTTAAAGAATATCATGAGATTCTTGACATTCTGGACAAAGTGGGAGGGAAAGTATACTACTTTAATCCCAAGCTCACCGCTAGAAGAGCCTTGTCCAAATTTCTCATCAAAACTCACGTGCTGATGTACAAAAAGTTTCAAAGATAAAAGGAGACACAAAGAGCATCCCACTAGGTTATTTGATAGGACTTATCAAGGCTCATTTAGATGGCACAAAGGGTCTAACACTATTGGCTTTATGCATCTATGGGACAGTTTTATACCCCAAGGCAAAAGAGTATGTTGATAGTCAAGTCATTAAATTGTTCTTTAGTGTAGAACAAGAAGTCAATCCTATTATATCTCTCATGGTAGAAACCTTCAGATCTCTAAACATCTATAGAACTGCCAAAGAAGGAAGATTAAGATATTGTGTTCAACTTCTCTACTTCTGGATGCATAGCCATATCAGATTCCCAGAAACTTTCAAGTGCCCAAAGATAAACGTTAGCAGTACATGGAATGTGATGCGAAATATCATCAGTGAATTCTGTACAACTGCTTGGGAGCCAGCATACCTAGAAAAAAGAGGCATGGCATCATTCTTTTCGAAGATCAAATCAGAAAATATAATTTGGAAAGCTCAATGGATGCCCATGAAGACTATGGTATACAGGTGTGGTAATTTTTATACCGTTCCTCTGCTAGGTCCGTGGGGGTGTATCCAATATGCACCTTTATTAATGTTGAGACAAATGTGGTTCAAGCAGTTCATTCTGGTAACTCATGATCTGAAAAATCTATAGTTATCATATGATCATGAGAGTTCTAATGAAATGAAGAAGCTCGCAATGAACTCTTGAAAAGCTGTATGAAGAATCAACGATAGTGATCATTGTGATGGAGCTACACGTGAGTATATTCCCTAGTGCACAGGAAATGTAGATGCCGCCATTTCTAGTGACCAACATCTTCAAAGAAAATGGTTATAATGCCAACGGCCGATAAAGCACAAAGAAGTCATTGAAAAGAATTGGACCTTAGAACGAGAAAATGAAAAGTTGAAAAGAGAAATAGGTCATTGGAGGGATCATACAACCTAAATCACCAGAGAGCTTGAACAAATAAAGAAAGCTCTAAGGAATCAATCCCAATTGGAAAAGGATTACCATTTATTGGACCAGGATTTCAAACGACTGAATAAAGAAAACCGTCTGATAAAAAACGAGAGAGTCTCAACTAGAGAAGCTTTTCGTCTACAGGAGATCAAATTAAAAATCTAAATGACGAGAAAGTCTATCTTTTAGAGTTGGTCCATGAACTAATAGAGGCCACCGATAAATATAAAATACGGATAGAAGAATTGGAGGAAGCCAACTATGACATCCGTCAAGTTCTCAATGATACTCTTCATATTAGAACGAATGAACAAATAGAAGACTATGAGATCCTGAAGAATTATGCAGATTCCTTAGACTCTCAGCTCACTATATACCAAAAGGGGACCGATGAGATAATGCAAAATTTTAGGTAGCTTGAAGCAGAACGTAATTGGATAAGAGATGATTATAAGCTCCTAAAATATGACTTTCAAGTCATTATTTGAAAGGTCGATCAAAGAATGAACACTCTAAGAATAATGGCTAGAAGGGCTCATGGATTTGCTGAATGAGTAAGAGAATTAATAGAAGATGTCCCACCAATGGTGTCTAATGCTGAAGATATGTGTAGGTTCTTAGGGATGATTTGTAAAGACCTTGGGCACTTTGGTCGTTTCCATTAATTTTCTTTTTATCCCATTTGTAAACAAGTACATTGTATTCATCTTTATTTGAATATTATTGACTTTTATTTCTTCATTTTCATAGAGTCCATTTTTCTACATTCATTTTTTATTCTATTTTCTTTTTATCTTAAAACAAACACAGAACAATAAAATAGCTCGATCACAGAGAATCCGTCGTACCCACGTTACAAGATATAGGAAAAGGATCATGAAAGAGCAGCAAGCTGAGCAGAAAAAACGAGAAAGGATATTGAAGAGTTGTATGGAAAACTAGATGCAATTCTCGCGACATTAGAGAAGGGAAATACAATTGAAGACCCCGCTCAATCGAGCAATGCAAATAACAATCCACCTGGGATTGTTCCCCCTCTTCTTCAACCGTCAGATGGATTCATTCTGTAGCACACCACATACAACCCTTTATATAATGTCCCTATCGAACATCCTTTCCCTTTCTTCAACAAGAACAAACATGTTCCTATGAATGTTCGTGTCGAGCCACAGATCCCAAAAGAAGACTTGCCTAAGGTAACCATAACAATTTCTAATCTAGATGATCCTGAAGTTAGAAAAGAACTTGTTGGGGGAGAACAAAAGACCACTAATTGTGAAACACTAGACATTCTTGAGGAAAGGTTAAGAGCCATAGAAGAAACAAATGTCTTTGGTATTATTGACGTTGCCGAGTTATGCCTAGTACCCGATGTTGTTATCCCTCCAAAATTCAAAATACCAGAGTTTGAAAAGTACGATGGAACTTCTTGCTCGAAGAATCATCTAATTATGTATTGCAGGAAAATGGTGGCGTATGTTCAGAATGATAAGTTGCTCATCCATTGCTTTCAAGATAGCTTGATTGGTTCAGTATCTCGCTGGTATATGCAATTGGATAGTGCTCAAATATGCTCATGGAAGAATTTGACTGATTCTTTCTAGAAGCAATACAAGCACAACATAGATATGGCCCCAGATAGGTTGGACCTACAAAGAATGGAGAAGAAAAGCACTGAAAGCTTCAAAGAATATACCCAAAGATGGAGGGACACTGCAGCTCAAGTACAACCTCCTTTGATTGATAAAGAGCTATTGGTCATGTTCATCAATACACTTAAGACTCCTTTCTATGACAGAATGTTTGGAAGCACCTCAACTAATTCTCTAATATCCTGATAATAAGAGAAAGAATTGAATACGAAGTTAAGCATGACAAGATAACAGATACAATAGGCTCTTCAACTATGAAAAAGACAAACTTTCCTAAGAAGAAAGATGGAAAGGTACAAATGGTAGGAGGAATAGACCACCCTGCGTGGAGACAACAATCACATCCTAATAAAATAATAGGATGCCACCATTCCCCTCAAATTATAACATGCCTTCATACGCGTACTACCAACCTTATGTAAATAATGTATCATCATAATGTCCCTCTCCTCTTATGCAAAGTCCACAGATACCTGAGCAACAAGGTTACCAAGTTCACAGGCAACCAACCACTTCTTATGCTCAGGGGCCCAACAACAGAGGGGCACAGAAGCAAACTCAGTTTGATCCCCGATGACCTATACAGAGCTCCTGCCTCAACTATTTCAGAATATCCAATTAGCACCAATACCGATGAATCTTATACAACCACCTTATCCAAGGTGGTACGATTCGAATGCTCGCTATGTTATCATGAGGGAGCCATTGGGCATTCGACATAAAATTATACGACACTAAAACATAAGGTGCAAGCATTAATCAAAGCAGGGTGGCTGAATTTTAAGAAAGGAGATGAGCCCGATGTCAGTAACAACCCTCTGCCAAACCACTAGAACCCTCAAGTGAATGTGCTAGAGAAGTATGAGATCAGATAGAGGAAAAGTGTCATAGAGATTATGACTCCCATGAGACAACTTTTCAAGATGTTGTTTGATAAGGGATATATCAATACTAAGTATATCTTTCCCCTGATTTTAATTATGAAGGATATAATGGAAGTTTGATCTGCTTGTTCCATGCTGAGGCAAAAGGTCATTCAATTCACCAATGTCATCATTTTCAACAAAAGGTCTAGGAATGGTTGGATACTTAGATTCTTACTATGACTTATCATCCTCAACGAGAAGGTGAAACAAATGTTGTGGAGAGACCTTCATCCAATGAAAATTCAAGTTCCTCCTTTAAGCCAAAACCTTTTACAGTATTTTATCAAGAAAAGTCCAATACACCTAGCTCTGCTCCCAAATCGATCACTATCCAAGTCTCGACCCCATTTGAATACAAAATTTCAAAGGCAATACTTTGGAGTTATGAGTATAAGGTTATTGTTGGACATGAACCACTTCCTATTGATAACATCATAGGATTAGGTGGTTTGACTCGAAACGGAAGATGTTATACTCCAGATGATCTATTGATATAGAAAAGTAGAGAGAAAGGAAAAACCAAGATCAACGAGGACATCAGTGATAAATTGGAGAAGCCAATTATGGTGAAGAGTTTTGAAACTAAAGAACCAATGTCTGAGGAAGAAATTCAAGAATTTCTAAAGCTGGTAAAACAAAGCGAGTATAAGATAGTCGAGTAGTTGGGTCGAGCACCCGGAAGGATCTCTATATTGTCCTTATTATTACCATCAGATGCTCATCAGAAGACACTGCCAGACATCTTAAACCAAACTTATGTTCTGCAAGACATAATTGTTGATCATCTAAACAACATCATTGGGAACATAACGGCATCTAGCTCCATAACTTTCACAGATGACAAGATACCACCAGAAGGTACAGGTCACACCAAGGCCCTTCACATCTCTATTAAATGCAAAAATTTCGCTGTAACAAAAATTCTCATAGACAATGACTCATCTTTGAACATAATGCCTAAATATACATTAGAGAGGTTACCTATTGACATGTCTCATATTAGACCCAGCACCATGATAGCAAGAGCTTTTGATGGAGCACGCAGTGAGGTCATCGGAGACATTGAAATTCTCATACAAATCGGTCCCTGCATCTTCGACATAACCTTTCAAGTCATGAACATTACATCTACTTACAACTTATTGTTAGGACGCCCTTGGATACACTCAGCTGGAGTGGTCCTATCAACATTACACCAGAAGCTTAAATTCGTAGTTGATCGTAAATTATTTGTCATATCTTGCCAAGAAGATATCCTAGTTTCGAGACCTTCCTCAATGCCATATATTGAAGCAGCTAAAAAGGCTTTTGAATCCTCATTTCAATCTCTTGAGATTGCAAATGGCGCAACTCTATATGGAGAAGCCCAGAAAATGAAGCTTAGGCCACAATTACCAAAATTCTCCTCAAAAGGAAGCAGCACAAGCTTGGATGAGTTGTTGGATATGTCAAAGAACACGGAAAGATTTGGGTTGGGGTACAAGCCAAGCAAAGAGGATATGATCAGGGCCCAAGAACATGAGAAGGAAAAGCGATGAGCAAGATTTGAGAATCGTGAACCTGATTATCAAATGACATTGAGCCCCCACTTTTATGACCCCTTCAAGTTTGCTGACGTAATTCATCCAAAAGGCCAAGATTTTACAGTCATGACAATAATCGAAGAGGAAAAGGAAGTTGATCCTCTAGTTTACTTGTGCCCAGAGAACTTTAAGCTCAATAATTGGACCGTCATCGAGCTACCACTATTTATTAATAAGATATCAAAGTAATTGTTCAACTTTGTTCTAGTGATTGTTTTTATAATTTCAGCTTTGTGTCAACATTTCATTTCATATCAATAAATAAAATTATCAATTCATTCATTTTATCTTTCTTATCTTCACTCTATTATTTTTTGCATTCTCTTAGGGTCTGTTTGGAATCTAGATTTAGTCATAATTGATTTTAAATTCTAAGATTTAAAAATATGGAAATGATTTTAAAGTTTTTTTTGTTTGGAACCAAAATGGATTCCAAATCACTAAAATTAAATTTTCTGTTTGGAGTCTCAAGAGAAGTGAAAAAAAAGTTTAATATTTTATTATTCTGCCCTTATAATTTTTCAGGATAATATATTATTAATAGTATAATATTATAATATCAAATAACAAGGTCAACTACGAATAATTTTCAAAGTAAATCAAAGCCAATCAAGTTAATAAATTAAAATAAAATACTTGCAAATTTATCAATGTAAATAAACATAAAATAAAAGTTGAATTTTTTGAAATCTAAACAAAAATAATCAATTGCTGTCCATTTTTCAAAATAACCATGTTTTGCGCATGAGTTCTGGACATCCAGAAAAGGTCTCCGTTACTATAGGATCAGATAAAATGAAGCTAGAAGCCTTGAATATCATCTCAGAAAATGTCCATATTTAACAAGTCCTTGAAAACATCTTCAGCATTGTAAACACGATGATTATGCTCTCGAGCCATAACATTTGCCTCTCTTGCGACATCATTTCCTATAAATTCAATAATATTAGTTCTAGTTTTTTTTTTTATTTAACATATTTAAATATAAATCCATGTGTAATTAAAATTTAAGGATGATCATACCTTTATCAAGTACTATGACTACTTTGTCCATAGAATTTGTAAGCATATCTAATTTTTCTCCAATGAAATCAACTACAAGTGACTTCTTCTTCCCACGCTTAGTAATAAAAGAAGATGTTTGATTTGCTGACGTTTGTTGTTGCTGACTGTTCATAAAATTGTATTCCTTAAAACTTTTTAGATGAATTTC
>JAOANK020581449.1:0-12079 GCA_026257165.2 Telfairia occidentalis
CTTCAAGCCTCCACCAAAAGAATCAAAATTAGCTCAAATCATTGAGCATCTAGATGGATCTATAAACATCTAGTTTACAGAAGAACAACAAGAAGCACCAAAGGTCAAGAAGTTCCTTAACTCAAACCAAGTACATCATGTGCAAGACCAGAGCAAATACAACAAAACTATGACGAACAACTTTAATGCGAGTTAAGTTTGTTGACTTTGACCACGTTAAACAAGAAATCAACTATGAAGAACGACCTTCTTCACCTACTCAAACTGATATGGAGGTAGCTCCTATTCTAATAGACCGCTCAACGTCATCATAACTCTATTTGAAATTGACTACAACTATCTTGAACGAGATTTCAACTCTCAATTCAATAAAGAAACTCTAGAAATGTTTCTAAGATACTACTAAAAGGACGAAAGAGCAGAAGTGTGCACCCAATGGTATAGGACCATAAGAAGAATCAGAGAAAATATTCCCTTCTTTCAATGGTTTTCCAATCAAGACATGTACCAGGAAGTGGCGACATTGCAAGATCAATCCATCTGGAAGACAACCAGAAGGGCTCAAATCAAGCAAAACCATCCCTCTCTCGAAGAGATAGAATTTTTCCTTTCATATGGGTCAAAGGCAAAAGTCAAAGTCACACCATTCAAAACGATGGACGATGTTGCAACACAAGTGTCCTCAAAGGATATTAGAAACTTGCAGCATCGAAGTAACTTCTCAAACAAAATCCTATCCACCATTGTTGAACAAATGGATAGGATCGAAGAAAATGTGTCACAGCCGAAAGAATCGCCAATTTTGAAAAGTCTTCCACCTATTGACAAATATGCTCCTCTATTTCAAATCCTAAATGCAATACAAGAAATGGCAATAGTTGCAATGAAGTATAAATCAAAAGGGTAATTAGACAAGGCAATTGCCAACATTATAATAGTCGGGTTACCGAAAATCTCAAAAGCTGATCGGATAATGACCTCACCTATGTACAAAACGAAGAAGTCAAAAATACAGTCAAACTTGAAAATGGTGAGCAACAAGATGACACTATCAATATGCTAATCTTCTTGATAACCAATACCTTCGTAGGTGACCCAATGGCTTTTCTAGAACGGTTAGCCAGGATCCTCAACAACTTGAGAATCAAAACACTTGAAGATTTTAGGTGGCGTAAGGATCATTTTCTCTCAAAAATTTATATCAAAACTGATTGCATAAGCTCTTACTGGAAGGAAACTATTCGGAGCAAAAATTTGAATACGCCTAGATGAAATCTACAACAAACGAATACTATGAGATAGGATATCGTATGGCAATCTGTCAAATCTCATTGGAAATGGAGGAATCAAGTTTTGCACCGAAGAAAAGCTTTACAAAAAAAATAATAATAACAACTCAATAGGTGCTCAAGGAAAGGATATTGGTTCATTATGCGAGTAGTATGGCTGCAGAAAGCTAAAACCGTCATCCACTCAACGACAAAAGAAAGAAGTCAAACATTATAGCTATTAAAGAATGAGTTATCCCTCAAATTATGTTCGTGATCAAGAGTTATCTAAGGAAAATGCCTTATAATAATCATTCATCCAAACAAGATCAACAAAGTAAGATTCAATGCTACAAATGTAGAAAGGTGTGACACTATGCTAGCAAATGTCCTACTATAGAAAATATCTTGAATAGTGATGATGATCTCAAAGATACTCTACTAGGAATAATAAAGTCCGGATCAAAGTACTCTTCAAATGACGAAGAAATTCTCCATCTTCAAGAAGAATCAGACACCGATAACACTTTAATAGAATCTAAGAAAGAGAGTTCAATATCATGTGGTTGTAGCAAATGTGACAAAATTGGAAACACCAACATCCTTACAACAGATCAAAAATCATGCTTGATCTTGTGGATAAAGTCGAGGATATCGAAGTTAAAGAAGCCATTCTTTTGCACTTAAAGGATTCAATTCTTGAAGAAAGAGAAAGGCCAAGAAATAGGACTTTCAAAGAGTTCAAACCATTTAATGCAAAAGCAATCTTTGAACACTTCAACGAAGAGATATGGTAAATATGAGATCTAATCAACATGAGTGTCAAAACAATGGATTATGCTAATCAAGGATCCGAAGTAGCCAAACCTTCAGCCATAGTAGAGGCAGATCAAAGTGAAAAAGATACAACTTTTCTCAATACGATTAGTGAAATATGCTATAAAAATGGTATTCAAGAGTAACTCTATAGATCAAATGATTCAGCATCACTCTCAAAGTATTGATCGATTCAAGAGCTTATCAAAATTGCATTTAAGGGATAATTTCCAAGCCATTCTTTGAAAAGAAAAAGTACAGCTACGTGGAGCCAACTGTCAAAGGTTATTACTAATTACAAATTACAAAGATTCATGTCTGCAATCAAGGAGTATGTTTCTAAACTATTTCATTCTAGTTCAAGATCAAGGATAAAAGCTAATTTTAGGTACTCCATTTTTAACTAAATTATATCCATTTTCTATCATTGAGAAAGGTTAGTTATCAATCTAAAAAAACAAGAACATAAAGTTCAAGTTTTTAAACCAATCACTCTTAGAGAAACTTGAATCAATAGGATACATCAGTCAGAAATTCTATCAACCTCCTTCAAAGAAGAGAAAAATAGATTCAGTTCCTCAAAGGAGAAATTGAATCCAAAAGGATTGGGTCTCTGCTCAAAGATCCGAAGAAGCAGAAATTGATCGATGACTTCAAAGCACTTATAGAAAAGGATATATGCTTAACTCTACTTTTATCGAGAAGGATATCCCACCGAAAGCTAGACCAATTCAAATGAGTTTAGAACTACTAAAATTCTACAAAGATGAAATTGATGATCTTCTCAAGCAATGACTAATAAAACCTTCAAAGAGCGTTTGGTCATGCTCACCGTTTTATGCTAACAATGAAGTTGAAAAGGAATGAGGAGTTCTAAGATTAGTTATCTATTATAAGCCTTTGAATAAGGTATCCCATTCCCAACTAACAGGATCTACTCATAAGAATTTCTTCAGCTAAAGTGTTCTCAAAATTCGAAATGAAGTCAGGGTTTTGGCAAATACAGATCAAACTAGAAGATTGATGTAAAACAACATTCAATGTTCCTTTTTGGGCAATATAAATTGAACATAATGTTATTTGGTCTAAAACATGTGTATTTAGAATTTCAAAGAATTATGAATGATATATTCAACCCTCATCAAGAGTTTAGTTTACATTGACGATGTCTTGGTATTTACGTAAAGTATTGATCAACACTTCAAGTATCTGAAAACTTTTCTAAGTGTTATCAAAACCATTGGACTGGTTATATCTCAACCCAAGATAAAGTTGTTCCAAACTCAAGATTCCTTGAGTACGAAATTAACCAGGGTATGCTTAAGCCTATTCAAAGATCAATTGATTTTGCTAACAAATTTTCAGATAAGATTCTGGATAAGGCTCAACTACATCACTTTCTAGGGTTCCTCAATTATTTAGGAAACTTTATTAAAGACCTCTGCAATTATCTGCCAACCACTATTCAACAGGCTGAAATCCCATGCTTATCCTTAGCAAATGAAGAAACAAAGTTAATTGAGGAAATAGATGCCTCGAATACTGGCTATGGAGGAATCCTCAAACAAAATCTAAATGGTAAGGAAAACATTATTTGTTATCATTTAGGAGTTTGGACAAATGAACAAAAGAACTACTCAACAGTCAAAAATATGTGTCCAAAAGTTTCAAGGAGATCTTATCAACAAAGATTTTACTATACATAAAGACTCAAAAGTATCAAAATACATTTTGGAAGAAGACGTAAAGAACCTTGTCTAAAAATAAATATTCGCAAGATTGAAAGCCATTCTATCTTGATTTGATTTTAAAATCTAGCAAATAAAAGGCATCAACAATCCTCCAACAAATTATCTCTCAAAGGAGTTCCTCTCCAAAGACTCTAATGAAAAAACCTCCCTTCCTTGTCGAAAATCTTTGAAGAAGAAGCCATGGATAACAGAAAGAACATTGCAAATACATCAAAGGCAGCATCCCCTTCTTCAAGCTTTACTAAGGAGACTTCCACAAGGCCTTCAACCTATCAATACACAACGTCGCACCAATGAATGAGAACAACTATGCAATGGACTTCGGATTCCAGGTCATCACTAAGAAAATATCAAACGCAGTAGCCACCTCTTCCAATACTCAACCACCATCAAATATGATAATTTTAAAGTCTTCTATCCTACCTCTAAGGCCCTCGGCCTCCCTTATGAGACCAGCTGTCTCTTTCCCTTCCCAACTTTCTTCAAACCTTTTGAGATCACTCATCAGAAGAAGTATTATGAATCAGTCGTTTCAAAAAATAGATTTATTCACTGACCGTAAGTTAAGACTTACATTCAAAAATCTCAAAATCTTGAGACTACTGTCGAGTTGGAATTTGATGGCAACAGTATCAAAGATATTTGTCAATATGTATATTCAACAAGTTTTTGCTTCATCCTCGGAAACCTCCAAAAGTAAGAAGCCTTCTAAGAGTTCATCTTAATCTTAGTAGATACAAAGTTTCCTAAAATAACTCATATTTAAGGACTGAACTGATCTTTCAAAAATCGTTTATTCAAAATAAAAAATCTTCAAAGTTCTCAACCCCACATATTGCAATCAAAGTCTTTTCACTGAGTGAATGCTTTCAAAACCTTTCAGACCTCAAATATTTAATTATTGGGATTATATGAAAGTCTGGTACAATATGTTTCGGTATCAAAGTTATGAGCATTCAGAGTTCATAACATTCTGCAACAATGCCCATAAAATCAATTATCCATTTTAGTTTATCCATTGGTGGAACACCTTTGGCCTTACTAAAGAGATTTTTACAGTACCCATTCAAGAATCATTTCATCATTTTTCAAATAATATTTTCAAAAACAATTTTTCAACAAATTTTTATTTGCTTTATTTTTCAACTGCCATAATTTTTTTTGTTGGAACTACCAAGTAGCCAATAATGGCAACGTCAAGTGCCTCAACAAAATTTATAGAATCAAATAATGGAAAAAATTCATCTTTTCTCATGCCAAATTACGAAAGGGGAAAACAATAAATCAAAGTTGATAGTCGCACTCATAGCAGCAAGCTTAAAAGTGGATATGCAACACCTTATCAATCAAATTATCATCTTTGCAAATAATTCTTCCACTTTTGAGACGTGACAACTTCATCTTCACCGCTTCATCTAAGTGTTATGACCTACGATGATAACTTAATGTACAGACTTATTGAAGGACTTAAAATTACGAGGAGGATAAAACAAGGATTTAAAGTACTTTTTTTTTTTTAAGATTAGATTCACATACAGAGCTATGAATTTAAGAAGGGGTCACTGAGGTCAAAAGTTGGAGGTTCGAAAAGTTGGAACCCTAGGACTTCTCCTACATCTTGATTGTCGTCTTCTTCTGAGATTGTTGGAGACGACGATTTGCCTGAGAAGCTAGCAATTTGATTGATGTTGTGTTGCATATTCGCTTCTAAGCTTGCTACTCCGAGTGCGGCTATCAACTTTGATTTATTATTAAGGAACTCATGGCACTTTTTCTTTGATAGGTCTTGAAGGTTTTTAGCTCTTGTAATCTAGCATGATAAAAGTTGAATTTGTCCCACTATTTGATTATATAAATTTTGTTGAGGAATTTGACATTGCCATTATTGGCTAGCAGATAGTTCAGCAAAAAATCCACAAAAATTGAAATTATAAAGCAAATCTAAAAGTTGTTGAAAAATTATTTTTCAAAATATTATTTGAAAAATGATGAAATAATTCTTGAATGGGTACTGGAAAAATCTCTTCAGTAAATCCAAAGGTATTCCACCAGTGGATAAACCAAAAGGGATAATTGATTTTATAGCCATTGTTGTAGAATGTTATGAACCATGAATGCCCACAACTTTGATACGAAAATGTATTGTACCAGGCTTTCATATAATCTCGGTAATTAAATGTTTGAGGTCTGAAAGGTTTTGAAAGCATTCGTTTAGTGAACACGCTTTGATTCCAGTGTATGGGGTTGAGGACTTCGAAGATTTTTAGTTTTGAATAAATAATTTTTTAAGGATAAATTTGGTCCTTAATTGAGTTATTTCAGCAAATTTTGTGTCTACTAAGATAAAGTCATAGAAGGTTCTTGACTTTTGGAGGTTTTAGGGGAGAAAGTAAAAACTTATTGGATATACATTTTGACAAATATCTTTGAGTGTAGGTCTTAACTTCCGGTCGAGGATAGTCTCAAGATTTTTAGATTTTTGAATGTAGGTCTTAACTTCCGATCGAGGAACAAATCTCTTTTCCAGAATGAATGATTGAGAATACATTTTGGGGTGGATGAGCCCAGAAGTTTTGAAGAAACTTGGAAAGAACAAGAGACAACTAGTCTCATAAGGGAGGCTAAAGGCCTTGGAGGTAAGATAGAAAACCCTAAAATTACCATGTTTGATGGTGGTTGAGTACTGAAAGAGGTTGTTACTGGCTTTGATTTCTTCTTTGTAACGACCTGAGTCCATTATGTAGTTGTCTGCATTCATTGGTGTGGGCGTTGTGTATTAAGAGGCTGGAGGCCTCGTGTAAGTCTCCTCGGTGGAGCTTGAAGAGGGGGTTGCTACCTTTGACATCTTTGCAACGTTCTTCCTATTATTCAGGGCTTCTTCTTCAAAGATTTTCGCCAAAGGAGGCAGGTTTTTCATTAAAGTCCTTGGAGAGGAACTCCCTTGAGAGATAATATGCTCGAGGATTGTTGTCGCCTTTTATATGCTAGATCTTAAAATGAAAGAAAGATAGAATGGCTAGCCATCTTGCGAATATTTTCTTTGGGACAAGGTTCTTTACGTTCTTTTCCAAAACGTATTTTGATGTTTTTATTCCATCTGTATAGTGAAATCTTTGTTAATAAGATCCCCTTGGAACTTTTGGTTATAGAGAACTATTGCAAGAATCTCTTTCTTAACTGTTGAGTAGTTCTTTTGTGAATTTGTCTAGATTCTTGAATGATAACGGATAATGTTTTCCTTACCATTAGGTTCTGTTTGAAGATTCCTCTGTAGCCAGTATTCGAGGATCTGATTCCAAAAAGTAACTTTGCTTCTTTGTCTAGGAAGGATAAACATAGAATTCCTTTTACCAGGGATTTGAGTAATTTGACTGCTGAAGTGTGCTCCTTTGTCCATTGTGATAAAAATGGAGTACCTCAAATCAGCTCTTATCCCAGATGTCTGACCAGAAGGAAAGAGTTTAGAAGACATGAACATTTGATAATTTGTAGTTGATAAATAACCTTTGTTCGTTGATTCCACATAGCTATTCTTTTGTCTTTTCAAAGCTTTGTGTGGTTATTAGCCTTTCTTGAATAAAATTGTTATCAGCTTCTAAATCAATCAAAGCTTTGGGAATGTTTCTGAATCTTTGATTTGGAGAGTTAATATTGAATACCATTTTGAAAGTGCATCACATTGATTGTATTGAGAAAAGTTGTATCTTCGTCACTATGATCTATTTCTACTATAGCTGAAGGTCCAGATGCTTCGGATCCTTGATTAGTATAAGCCATCGTTTTAACGCTCATGTTGATTAGATTTGCTCTCATGCTAGCAATGTTGGCTTGCATCTTTCCCATGTTTGATCTCAGATCCACCATCTCTCTTTTGAGATCCTTGATTTCTTTATGCAAATCTTGAATTATTACATCATACCCCCTTTCTTCGTCGAAGTGTTCGAAGTTTGTTATTGTATCGAATGGTTTAAGCTCTTTTTTAGAGTCTTATCTCTAGGTCTTTCTCTTTCTTTGAGAATTGAATTCTTCAAGTGTTGAAGAATGGCTTTTTTTACTTCAATATCCTCAGCTTCGTCAATTAGATCAACCATGATTTCTTGATTTCTTGTAAAGACATTGATGCTTTCAATTTTGGCACATCTACTGTAACCGCATGATTTTCAAAACTCCTCCTTCTCAGATTCTTGCGGAGTGTTATCGGTGTCTGATTCTTCTTGAAGATAGAAAATTTCTTTGCCATCTGATGAGTACCCTAATCCAAAATTTATCATTCCTAGTATCTTTGAGATCATCGTAGATATCTCATTCTTGGATCTTTTTGATAGTAGGACATTTTCTAGTATAGTGTCCCCATCTTTCTATATTTGTAGCATTGAATCTTACTTGTTGATCCTTCTTTCAATGAATAATTATTGTAAGACTTCTTCGTTGGATAACTCTTGTAGTTTTTATATATATATATATATATATGATCTATAATGATCAGAAGTTGAGAGATAACTCCTTCTTTGATAGCTATAATGTTTGACTTCTTTCTTCTACCATTGAGTGGACAGTTATTGTTTTAGCTTTCTACAGCCATACTGCTCGCATAATCAACCAATTTTCATATCTTGGCCATCTATTGAGTTGTTTTCTTTCTTGTGAAGCTTCTCTTAGGTACAAAACTTGATTCCTTCATTGACAATGAAGTTTGACAGATTGCCATACGAATTCTATCCCATTTTATTCTCTAGTTGTAGATTTTGTCTAGGTGTATTCAAACTTTTGCTCCTAATAGCTGTGGTAGACCGTTGATGAACGTCCCCTTCTAGTAAGAGCTTCTACATTCAATTATGATATAAAGTTTGAGAGAAATTAATATTTATATAACCTAAAATCTTCAAGTGTTTTGATTCTCAAGTTGTTGAAGATCCTAGCTGACCGTTCTTGAAAAGGCATTGGGTCACCTATGAAGGTCTTGGTAATTAGGAAGATTAGAGTATTGATAGCGTTATCTGGTTGCATACCATTTTCGAGTTTGACTCTATTCTTGACTTCTTCTCTTTGTTCATGGGTGAGGTCATTATTCCACGAACCTTTAAGATTTTAGTAAACCTAGCTATTATAATAATAGGAATTGCCTTGCCTTTTGATTTGTACATCGTTGTTGTTATTGCCATCTTCTGGATTGCGTTCAAGATTTGATGATCAGATAGTCTGTCTACATTCTACTATAGGACTAATGTTCCATCATAGCATGCATATATTGTATCTTTGTTCTCTTCGTATTGAACATATGCTAATGAAGGTCGAGGATAATTACTTTTGGTTCGTCCCCTTGTCAGCCTTTTGAATGAATATGGCCTTTTCTGGATTTGTGTCTTCTTCGACCATAACTTCTATATTCTATTTAATGACATTGACAATATGAAGGATGTCAGTCCTCCCTTTTGGGATTTTTCAATCTTTCATTTCTCCATTTGTTAGATAATTTCATCTAAAATATCATCTTGTTTGGATTTTAGCTTGATTTCAACCCCAATAATTATGTGAAG
The DNA here is from genome assembly GCA_026257165.2 of Telfairia occidentalis. Taxonomy (NCBI): domain Eukaryota; kingdom Viridiplantae; phylum Streptophyta; class Magnoliopsida; order Cucurbitales; family Cucurbitaceae; genus Telfairia; species Telfairia occidentalis. The sequence continues at coordinate 9,373 of JAOANK020581449.1, forward strand.
TTTAAATAGAGGAGCACATTTGTCAATAAGTGGGAGACTTTTGAAAATTGGCGATTCTTTCATCTATGACACGGTTTCTTCGATCCTATCCATTTGTTCAGCAATGGTGAATAGGATTTTATTTGGGAAGTTTCTTCGATGCTGTAAGTTTCTAATATCCTTCGGGGATACTTGTGTTGCAACATCGTTCATCACTTTGAATGGTCTAACTTTGACTTTTGCCTTTGACCCGTACGAAGGGACAAATTCTATCTCTTCGAGAGAGGGATGGTTTTGCTTGATTTGAGCTCTTCTGGTTGTCTTCCAAATGGGTTGATCTTGCAATGTCATTACATTTGTTCCTTATTCTTCGTTGAATCTTTCAAATATCTTCTTTGTGTTAAAGGGTTTAAAATCTTTGAAAGTTCCTTCTTTTGATCTTTCCTTCTCTATGAATATAAAATCCCTAAAATGTTTGAGAATACCTTCTTTGACTTCGACGTCTTCAGTTTTGCCAACCAAATCAAACATAACTTCTTGATCTTTCGTGAGTACATTGAGGACACTTCCAATTTTCAGAACCCTTGGGAGTTGTATCTATATCATATTTTTCTTAAAGATATAGGCATTAGTTTGTCTTTCGATGAATAATCTAATCTTAAATTGATCAATTTGAGAAGTGTATTTTTTAGATCCTCGTTTATGTCTAATGCGTGGATTTTCTTTATTGTAGGACATTTGTTAGCATAATGGCCTAATTTTTTGCACTGTGTCATTAAACTTTGCTCGTTGATCCTTTTTTGGAAGATTGACTATTATAATGCTTCTTCTTTGGGTTGCTCCTATGGTTTCTTTGATATATCTATGATGGTCATAATTTGAAAGATAGCTTTTCTAATAAAAACTATGTCTTTTGACATCTTTACTTTACTAGTAAAAGGACAGAGATTTGAGTTTTCTGTAGCCATGCGGCTCGAAGAACCGTCCAATTTTTCTTCCTTGAGCTCTAATAAAATTATTTTCTTTCTTGTGGAGTTTGTCTTTGATATAAAACTTAATACCTTTATTGACTATTAGGTTTGATAGGTCTCCACAAGATATTTTATCCCATGGAACCCTTTGGTTGTAGATCTCTTTGTCGAATTCAGACTTTTGCGTCGAATGGCTTTGGTAATCCGCCAATGAATCTTTCTTTCCCGTAGGAGATCAACAATCTCTTCTAATAAATAATTTTAAGGGTAATTGATCCTTGTACTATCTAAAGTCTTCCAAAGTATTGATCTTTAGGCTATGTAGGATTACTGCAAATCGATCTTTAAAGGTCGTTAGGTCTCTAACAAAAGCCTTAGTGATAAGGAAGATTAGTGTATTAAGCGCATCTTCTTCTTGTTGGCCATTTTGAGATTGGTTTTTGTTTTTGTTTTTGACTTCTTCTCTATCTTCATGAACGAGGCTATTGTTCCCCCAATCTTTTTGGTTTCTTGTGAAACTGGAATTGAGGATATTAGCAATATCTTTTATTAGATATTCCCTTTGATTTGTAGGCTGTAGAGGCGACCGTCATCTCTGGAATCATATTAAGGAACAGATAGTCAGCCAGTCCAATGAAATTCCATTAAATAATTGTTGTTGTTTCATCATAAGTTGAATATATGGTGTCTTTATTTTCTTCATATTGGATGTCTAGTAGTGATTTTTGCAAGTAGTAATTTTTTTTCCAACCTCGTGCCAACGGTTGAATAATACTTGGTTCTCCTGAGATTATTTCTAGCTCCAGAATAACCTTTGTCTTCCTACTTCTAGGTTCATTTTCTTTGGTGACGTTGACTGTTGAGGACATCGTTCATTCTTTGAGTTGAGATTTTTTTATATGTAGTTTCTCCATGAGAGAAATGATTTCATCCAAAATAATCTTGTTTGGATTTGAGCTTTAACTCTACTCCTCTTATCACATGAGGTTTGAATATTCGTATATTCTTACCGAAGGGAAAGTTTTTGAAGGTTGAGTTGTCCTTTGATTGTGAAACTTTGTCTTCAATGCTATCCATCTATTCAGCCATAGTGGATAGGTGATAACTCTCCAAAAGAGAGTTATTAGGAGTCTTTTAGGTTAGAATTTATCACTTTATTGGAGTAATTGTTTTTTATTCATGGAATAATTGCTTTAATTATCTTTGTTTTGCATCTAGGACTCTTGAGAATTCTCATATTGTTGCATTATTCTATTTATGACAGTATTTGAATGGAATAGAAGAAATTTATACTTAATTACTATTGATTCTAGATATTTTGTCAGCAGATAAATGATGAAGCATTACTCTGGCAGAAATATTGATCGAGCATTTCTAGAGCAAAACAAACACAAAGGATCAACTTAAGAATAACGGAATTTTAAAACACGAAAATAATTCTTTCTTTTACAGATTTATTCAGCCATTGGATGTGTGCCACATGGACAATTTGACCTAATAAGCTTTCTAATCACAACAGAGGATATATAAATAGAAGAGGTTGTCATCTTTGAGAGGGGTTCAATTGTTTTTCAGACTTAGATTAGTTTCTTAGTTGTTTTTCTGAGCCGTTGCTGCACTTTATTGAATTCCCGCAGAGAAGAGCTTACAAAAGGAAGAAATTTCATTCAAGGCTTGAACAGAAGTGACAATTCTTATAATTGTTTTCGTAGAGCAACCAAAATCTATAGTTCTTTTAGAGTTCTTTTATTATCGAT
>JAOANK020581552.1:0-12078 GCA_026257165.2 Telfairia occidentalis
ACTCGACACTCATATTCACTATACTAAAACTGACTCGTACACTGCAGTGCATCGCGCCGGGTGGCGATCAAGTTTCTAGCATCCACTAGAGACTGATTGAACGCCCGGTGCGCGTATCAGAAATAAAACTGAGATGTAGAGCTTTGGGAAAAACATAATAGTTGTTCTGTGTTATTGTAACAGCGTTGGAATTGTTGTAGCATCATGTAGTATTCAATACTTTAAAATCCCTAACTTGAACCAGTTTTATTAAAAATTTGTTAAGTATCTTTTTTAACCTATTTGTGCTTATTTCAATTTGTTGATTGTCATTTTTGGTTTTTTAAACAATTTTTAAATTTTGTTACTCAAATTCTCCTAAGCTTAGGACTTTTAAGCTCAATTTTGTTAACTAATCCCTATGGATCGACCTTGCACTGCTACAACCTCTAACAGTACACTTGCACTCAAAGTGTGACCAAGGTAAGAAGATTGTATAGCTCTAGCAAGTTATTTTAAACACTCAGCATAAGGAATCACAATAATGAACTTATTTCAACATGTGTGCAAAAAGGTTGAAGAATGTGTATCGACTGTAGGCAACTTAATCAAGCAACTAGAAAATACCATTTCCCTCTCCCTTTCATTGACCATATTGTTGAGCGATTGGCAGGCAAACATTCTTTTGTTTTCTCGATGGATTTTCAAGTTTTCATCAAATCATTATTGCTTAGGAAGATAAAAAAAAAAAAAGATGACATTTACATGCCCCTTCGGAACCTATGCTTGTAGGCAAATGCCTTTTGGTCTTTGTAATGCACCAGGCCCGTTCCAAAGATGCATGATGAGTATTTTCTTTGAATATATTGAGAAATGCATTGAAGTGTTTATGGATGATTTTACTATATATGGAGATATGATTGATGAATGCTTGGATAATTTGACCAAAGTTTTGAAAAGATGCATCGAAACAACCTTGGTTTTAAATTATGAAAAGTGTCATTTTATGGTTACACAAGGCATCGTGTTATGGCATGTAGTCTCTTCTAGGGGCATAGAAGTTGATAAAGCTAAAGTGGATATTATTGCACGCTTACCATACCCTACAAATGTTAGGAAAGTGCGTTCTTTTCCTGGGCATGTAAGGTTTTATCGTAGGTTTATCGAAGAATTTATTGTAAAAAGAGATTCCATTCGAGTTTGGTAGGGAGTGTAAGGAGGCATTTGATAAACTCAAGGAGTTATTGACTAGCACACCTATTTTTTGGAAACCTCAATGCAATTTGCCTTTTGAGATTATGTGTGATGGAATCAATTATGTCGTAGGAGCCTTTCTAGGTCAACGAGTTGATAAGAAAAGTCATGCCATCTATTATGTTTCCAAAACCTTTAATCCTACTCAGTGCAATTATTCTACTAATGAAAGAAGGTTTTATCAATTGTTTATACTTTGGATAAATTTCGAACTTATGTGCTTGGTTCAGAAATTGTTGTGTATTTTGATCATGTAGCCTTGAAGTATCTGCTGGTAAAGAAAGAGTCAAAACTAAGACTACTACGATGAATTTTACTTCTTCAAGAGTTTAACCTGAAAATAAAAGAACAAAAAGGAGTAAAAAATTCGGTTGTCGATCACGTGAGTAGATTTAAAAGGGATGAAGACATTGCACCACTCAATGATGATTTTCTAGATCTGCTTTTGTTCCAGCTCAAAGGTATGGTTCCTTAGTATGCATATATGGTTAATTATTTAGTTACAGAAAATTTATCTCCTTATCTAGATAAATCTAGGAAAACAAAAATTAAAAGTGAGTCAAATAATATGTTTGGGATGAGCCTTTCCTATAGAAATTCTGATCAAATAATTTGGAGGTGTGTTCCTAAAAATGAATTTCAATCTATTTTAGCCTTTTTCCATGATTACACATGTGAGGGACACTTCAGACCTAGACGGATCGCTAGAAAAATCTTAGATAGTGGATTGTATTGGGAGACTTTGCTTAAAGATGTATATCAATTTTGTAAGAGTTGGTAGAAATGCCAGATAGTAAGAGCACTCAGACACAAGAATGAAATTTCTCAAGTTCCAATTCTTATTTGTGAAATATTTGACGTATGGAGTATCGAGTTCATAGGTCCCTTACCTTCTTGTTGTGGTTTTTCTTATATACTTTTGGTTGTGGACTATGTCTCCAAATGGGTGGAAGCAAAGGCCACCAAAATTGATAACTCTCAAGCAGTTGTAGGTTTTACCAAGGCTAACATTAGTAATAGGTTTGGAATACCAAGAGCAATCATTAGTGATCAAGGCACTCACTTCTACAATAGATCAGTTGAAGCTTTAATGAAGAAATATAGAGTGCAGCAGCATATGGCTACAACTTACCGTTCTTAAACCAACGGACAAGCCAAGTTTTCTAATATGGAAATCAAGTTCATCTTGAACAAAACAGTGAATCCAGGACGTAAGGATTGGAGCCTCAGTTTGGGTGATGTTATTTCGGCTTATCGAATGGCTTATAAGATTCTCATAGAAATGTCACCATACCGATTAGTATTTGGTACGTCTTGTCACTTGCTGATAGAAATTGAGCATAAAACCTATTGGGCAGTTCGATGGTGCAACATGGACTAGATCAAGCAGGAATGTCAAGACTGCTACAATTGCAAGAGTTGGAGAACTTGAGATTGGAAGCATATGAGAATTTGAGAATGTACAAAGAGAAATCCAAGTTGTTTCATGATAACATGCTCATGCGAAAATAGTTTGAGATTGGTCAAAAATTGAAATTCAAAGCTTAGATTCAGGAAAAATCTTCAAAGTGAATGGCCATAGATTGAAAATATTTCATGAAAGCGAAATGGCTTCGTGTCTCGACGACTTTTCCTTAGAGCACCCCACTTACATGGACGACTGAAACTTCTCGTGGCCATGTCAAGCAAAATGACGTTAAATGATTGTGCTATTGGGAGGCAACCCAAATTCTCTCGTTATCCTTATTCTCATTTGTTTTTGGTTTTCACTTAATTCTCTCTTTAATTTTTTTTATTTTTTTAAAAAAATGTTTATGACCTTCTAGTTTTGCTTTGTCAAATTTTTATTCCTTTTCCAGAAGATCATTTGTAATAAGGCATGACCACGCCTTATTTCGATTGACCTTTTGATTTCTAATTAAAAAAACAACATATTTTTAAAATGAAAAAAATCTTGTTTTGTTTTTATATTGTCTTGAATATTAGTTTGGATTTAATCTTATCTTATTTTGTTTTTATCTTGTTTTCAATATTAATTTTAATTTAGTCTTCTTCCTTCCTTTTCATCAAAAACAAAGAAAAAACCCTATGACTCTTTTTTTCATTTTTTTTTCCCATAGCCACTATCTCACCCTTATTTTTTCTTTTCCTATGGCTAAATCTAACATTAAAGCAAGAAAATTTGTTAAGCCAGTTAATGATTCTTCTCTGACACAGGTGAAGATTCACAGCGGCACAATGAGAGCTAAAGCTTGACGCAACATGCCGCAGTAGCGGCCAAAACCCAACGTCAAGAAGCGATGGTGCATTGTGCATCAACCAGTCTACGATTGCGACACTCTGCGCGGCGGCGCCACCTCCGCTTCAGCCTGCAGCCGCAATGCCTCCTCCTCCCGCAGCCGCAACACCTCTTCAACCTATGATCGCAGCTCCTCTACCGCTCCACCACCATATGCAAAACCACCGCGCAGTGGCAACCCAGCGTGCAGCACTTCAACTCATCAACCCACACCAATTTCGACAACCCAAGCTCTATGGTTCAAACAAATGCAACATCAAATCCAGCCTCTATTTCTGATGTTGAACGAGCTTCATGCAACTGATTTTGCTTGGAATTTTACCACCATCTGATTCCAACTTAAATGGATTCTTAACATTCAAAACAAAAGCTCGTAGAGCCAAGTACGATGACATTCGAACTCGTTAAATTAATTCAGGTAAATGCGTTGACACTCGTTCTTTAGAAGAATTAAATATTATAGTGAACTTTGATAATATATTTTCTGCTATGTGGTGGAAAACTTTGGTGAGTATCAACTAAACGACTTTTACTGAATGAATTTAGGAGTTCTACACTAATTTTCAATTTAAAGTACCTAAGGATTTTACTTTTGACAGCACTGATTTTTTAGATATAAACTATTAGGCAAAGAATTTCATCAATCAATTATTGAGTTTAACTTAACCTTGGGTTTCATTGATAATGATTTTTGTTACACAACTCAATGTAAGAATTTTGCTATTTATTTCGTTGATGATTTTAGCTATGCTCAAGTATGGAAAAACATGTCGTTTGACCCACTAAATTATGATCCCAGCAACTTTAAGGGAGCCTACTTGAACAAACCAGAATGGGTATACATGCATAGATTATTAGCATTCAATTTTTTGGGTAGGAAAGAAATGGCAAATATTTGTACCAAAACTGAGCTTTGTTTTACTTGGTCCATGTTGCATGATAATCCAACAAATTTGGGGTTTTGGGTTGCTTCTCAATTTAATTGTGTCTTAAAAAACAACAAGCATTTGTGTTTAGGATTTTCTTGATCATAATTGCTTGATCTTGATAGTACTAACCTGCACATGTCCTCTAAGATAGAGCCTTTAGACATTGCTTGTTTAGTAAAGATGAAATTACTTGCAAAAAGTAGTGGGTGTATTGTTTCCAACGGCCTGTTGTGTCCCTTCCTCATTGTCGAGACGATGTAAGGCCCAGGAAACACTCACGCCCAACAAGCAACCTTGGTGCTTTTGATGACCCAACTGAACCAAATTTTGAAGCTCGTTTAGCGAAGTTAGAGCACAAAATTTTCAAGATGGAGAAAAATTTAGAAGCTTTGATGAAGTATTGGGGGTCCTACATCTTTACCCTCCGTCCCTATAGACCCTTGCACTCCAACTTGCTCACATATTAGGGGAATTTTCTAGTTCCTTTCAATTTTTTTGTAAACAATTTTTTTGATATACATTGGGGACAATGTATAGTTTAGATGTGGAGGAGATTTTTGATATCTAGTATTTTGTGCTATAGATTTAGTATGCCTTAATTCACATGTTCTAATTTTTCTTTCGAAATCTTGAGTCTTTTCTAATATTCTTGAACCTTGTAAGTTAGGAATGCATCTTTGGTTTGAATTTTAAAGCATGAAAGGGATGAGCATGATTGGTGTTTTGCTTGGAAATTGTTTGATCGCATCTCATTGATTTGTTGATTAAAAACTGCACAAGACAATGCAAATTACACACCACGTGAGATTTTGAGCCTATGAGCATCACATCATATTTTGCTCCACTTCTTTCTTGTTGAGTGTTATAAACCTTAGCGTGATTATTTTAGAACTTGCTTGTCAATGCATATTGAGACCACGTATTTGAATTGATACTTTTATATGATAAGGGCAATTTAGGATAAGCTAATTCTTAGGCTCTTGAAAAAACTCACCTTTATGTTTTTCCCTTTAGTTAGCCACTTTGACCCTATTTTCTATTTTTATTTAACACATTATGTTCAGCCTAAGCCTTCTTTGTTTATTGCCCTTGATATTTTTACTTTTGTAAAGTGAAGAGGGAAAGACTTGCATGGTTTTGAATGTTCATTGGTGAAAAAAAAAAGAAGAAGGGTTGAAGAAGAAGAAGAAAAAAAGAAAAAAGAAAAAAGAAACCCAAAAGAAAGGAAAGAAAGAAAGAAAAAAAGAGAGGAAGTTAGTTTCCTTACCGAAAAAAGGATACTTTGAGAAATATTTGCAAAGCAACTAAGTTATAAAATGTTTAAATTTCTCCATAATCCGTAGTACTTGAATGATAGGTGGGAACAAAACTTGAAGTTGCTAGTAGTAAGTGTGGTGTTGTTATGTAGCATTGATATCATAAAAAGAAATAACTCATGTTTTGACTTTGAAACTTCTAAACGTTTTCTTTTACCATACCCTTACCTAAGCCCCATTACTACCCTTGTCAAGTCCCTTTGATTTTTGTATTTAATTTATAGGTAGGGGTGGAGATTTGTTCATTTGTAAACCTATGGTAATAACATGCTTTGTGTTGATTTGAGAGTAAATACACCCTAAACACTATTGAGAGTATTGAGCAAAATCATGTAAGGGTGTCAAGTCTTGTTCCATTTGATTTTGATGAATTAATGAGATGCTTGAGTTTTTGTTATAAAATGTATCATGTGAGTGCTTTACTCTTGCTTGTTATTTCTATTTGGTTCACTAATGTATGTTTAGCTTTATTGGTATTCTTGGAACATTGAGAAGGATGAAAAGGAGGGAGGAAGGAGAATTAGGATGTTGAGTTGAGGTATGATTGAGGACAAGCATGGTTTAGGTGTGGGAGAATTTGATAGGTTGTAAATTTACTTATTTATTATGTTGAATTATTTTATATTTTAAATAGATTTTGTACTAAATTTTGGGAATTATGATTAATTTGATTTAGGTTGTGAAATACTAGGGTTTTGGCAAAATTCTATCTTAAAGCTCGTTTTTAGCCTTCTTGGAAGGAAGTCTATGCAGAAGATCTTTTGCAATAAGACGTGACCACGCCCTACAATTTGTGAACTGCAGATTTTTTTTACGGAAAGAAAATAGATATTTTAGAAATTATTTTGAGGAGTCAAAATTTGTTGTGGAACTCCCCTTTTTTTGGTGGAACTTCATTCTTAGTCAAAATTTCTTATTTTTTATTTCAAAAATTCTTTGGGTAGTTAGAGTTTTTAGTCTTTATTGGACTATAAAATGGAAGCATTAGCATGTAGAGAGCACACAAGTACAGTGAACATTTCAGTTTCTTGTCAAATTTTCTCCTTTTGATCAAGTTTGATCTTAGTCACCATGAGTGACTAATTTTTTATTTCTCATTCAAGGGTGAGCTAATTCCAACTCCTATTGTAAATTATGTGAGGCTTTTATTCTTTCTATAATTTTCTTCCCAGAATCTTTATTTTCTATTCTTAATTTTTATGAATGATTGTTATAAATTAAATTCCAATCTTTCTATAGACCAACTCATCGATTCTATAGCTGTGCACGAGGTGCTCACCTTCATGGACGAGTACTCTGCGTACAATCAAATAAGGATGCACGTCCCAAACGAGGAGCACATGTCCTTCATCACTAATCAAGGACTATAATGCTACAAGGTAAAGTCGTTCAGTTTAACAAATGCAGAGGCAACCTACCAGTAGATGGTGAACAAGATGTTTGCTAAACAAATCAGCCTCACATGGAAGTCTATGTCTACGACAAGTTGATCCAGAGTCAGTGAGCAAACAAGCACAAGGCAGACCTTGTTGAGGCTTTCAAATTCCTGTGATAGAATGATATGAAATTGAACTCAACCAACTGCACCTTTGGAATCACCTCTAGCAAGTTCTTAGACTTCATGGAGCATAAACGAGACATAAAGGCTAACCTTGAAAAAATTCAGGTCGACTAGACATGGACTCGCCAAAAACTCACGCAACTTCAGAGCCTCAACAAAAAGGTGGTGACCTTCAACTGCTTCCTGCCAAGGTCCACAGACAAATGCCTCATTTTCTTAAAAATACTAAGGAAGAGTAGCAAGTTTGATTGCACCAATGACTGTGAGACCGCTTTTTAGGAGCTAAAGACCTACCTTACCTCATCCCCACTCCTCTCCAGACCAATGGTTGTAGACGAACTCTTCTTATACTTGGTCGTCTCGAAGCATGCAGTCAGCTTCACTTTGGTCAAGGAAGAGGATGGGAAGCAAGTCCTGGCCTACTACAACAGTAAAGCCATGTTGAGAACTGAGATGAGATATCCTCAGATCGAGAAATTGGCTTTAGCACTAGTCACCTTGATGTGAAAGTTGCGGCTATGCTTCAGGTTACAGTCCTCACCAACCACCCACTCTATCGGTATTCCAATAACAAAAAGAGAGAGAGAGAGAAAAATAATGTGAAAAATAGAAAAGAGAGGGAGAAGAGGTGAAACGTTAAATAGAAAGAAAAAAAGGGAGGGAGAGAGAGGGGAGCGTAAGAAACATGAAAACAAAAGGGAGAGGAAGTGATTAAAACAAAACACAAAAAACAAGAGTAACGAGAGGGAAAATATAGAGAAGAAAAGGTTGGCTCTTTATATTTTTATCGTTTTTTGTGCGCCAAACAATTCAGCCTTGGTCTAAATTTAGTAGTCAATCAAACCAATTTAGGAAACTAGAATCAATACAATAATGAAATATTTGATTTGATTAAAAAAATCAGAAACAAGCGTAAATGATTTGATTTGAACTTCACATGAAAACATATAACCAAAATTTAAAATGAAAATAAGAATCAATAGTTTAATTTAATCAATTAATAAACCCAGAATGGAAACAAACACATTTAGGCCCCATTTGGTAACCATTTTGGTTTTTGGTTTTTGGTTTTTGGCTTTTGGTTTTTTGATATTGGTTTTTTATTTTTACAAAACAAAAATCATATATGTTTGATAACTATTTTTTGTTTCCTGTTTCTAAAAACCAGAAAATCAAACTTCTTTGATAACTATTTTTTGTTTTCTATTTTTAAAAAAATTATAAAAGTATGTTGGAGAAAAAAATATGTGGAGACATGAATAATAATCATTTAAAGACATAAAATTTAAATTTTTTAAAGAAAAAAGTTAGTGAGAGAAATTTTATAGAGATAAACAAAATTAGAAAGAAAAAACTAAGAAGAAAAATTTTAGTTTGAGTTATTTAAAAAAGTAGTTAAAGACAGAGAAAAAAAAAAGTTAAGGGAGTAAAATTTTAGATGAAAAAATTAAAGAAAAATGTAAAGGAATAATGAAGTTGAGAGCAAAAGATATGATCAGAGAAAAAAAAAGGATAAACAATATTTGTAGTGAGAAAATTTTGAGAAAAAAATTTTAGGTAGAAAAAAGTTAGAGATAGATATTTGTTAGGTAATTAAAAGAAATAAGAGAGAGAAAAAAATGAGGGAGTAATTTTAAATATAGATATGTTAAAGAGAATGATGAATTTAGACAAAGGAAAAATTAGGAAAAATATTAAATTTGTAGAGAAAGAAAAGTTAGCATATGTTAGTAGAGAAATAGAAATGAAATTTACACTAATATGAAAGTTGTAGAGAGAGAAAAACAAATAAAAGTTATTAAAATTTTAGAGAGAGAAAAGTTTCTATTGAGAGAAATTTGGGGAGAATAAAAAATATTTTTAGAGAGAGAAATTTGTTGGAGAGATATGTAAAAAAAGTAACTTTAGAAGAAAAAATGAGTTTTTGAAAAACATAAAACTGTTTTTAAATACTACATTTTTTGGTCTTTACATTTCAAAAGCATTTTTGAAAAACATAAAATTGAAAAACTGAATTGGCTACCTAACTACTCTGTTTTTGAAAAATCAAAAATAGAAAATAGAAAACAGAAAAATAAAATGGTTACCAAACCGGTCCTTAATTTTGTTTTTTCTAAATTAGCCCAAATCACGTAATCAAGTGAAGAGATTTTATTCTATGTGCCACCAAAGGAAATAAAAGAAACAAAATGTTACCCGTCCTTTTATTTATTTATTTATTTATCTATTTCAAAATGATAAATAAATAAATAAAAACTAATTTAAAGAGAAAATGTAAGAAAGAGAGAAAAAATGATAAAATAAAATATCGGAGAAATTTAAGGGCCTATAAATATTTATCAATATTAAATAAAATAATATAAAGTAGAACCATAAAGATTGAATAAACCATTCAACTTACAATAGCATTTTAAATTGAATAGAAATATAAAATGGTATTCTAGTAATCATCATATGTCTAATATCGATTCAAAATGCCAACGTGAATTGATTTATGATTATAATTCTAGACAAGTTCTAACAAAGAACATGAAAGAAATAATACTTTCATTTTGATTCATTTCATTCCTATTGATTTACATTCTGATTCTTTTTTATCTTGGTTTCTAGTAACTAGACGAGACTAGGGATGGCAAAATTCCTTCGTGGGGTTGGGCCTCCACCTCGAAAGGGGCAGGAAATCCTTGGTTTGACTAGGAAAGGGGTCAAACCAGCGATTAAACCCAGGTCCCAGTCGAAGACCGCCGCCCCGTTTATATATATATATATATATATATCATTTATAAAATAATATTATATTATATAAATATTTTTTTATATATTAATATTATATCTATTTTTTTAAATCAACTTAACCAACCCAGCTCAGCCCAATCATTATATATTTTTTTTAAAGTAAAACATATAATGACCTAACCTAAACCTAACCCTTTTATGTGTTCTGCTTCTGACTTCTGCCCTTCCTTCTTCCTCAACCATCTTACTTCATTTTGCATTGTTGCCTCTTCATCTCTTCTTCCTAACACATCTTCTTCCTCTAACCTAACTCATCTCTTTCTTCCTTTTGAATCTGACCTTTATCTTGCAGCTGCCCACCGCTGCTTCTTCGCATAGCTACTTCATCTTGCTATCTCTACCGGCCCGTTGCCACTGCGGTATGACAAAAGAAACTAGAGAGTTTGAAAATTGATTTCTTTCAACAGAGTCTATTTCCAGGAAACTCAATCTCTTCTCATTAATGTCTGGTTTATATATATACAACAAGCAGAAGATGATGGTTACAGAGAGAGTGGGCAGATTGCCACTTCAACCACTAACCCACGATTGAATTGTAGTGGGTTGTAAAATTAAATTAAATCCAGAGTAATAAACAAAATAACTGATCCACACCGTTTTAGTGTGTAATCTTGACAGTCTCTTTCTCTCTTTTTTCAATGAAGTCTATACTGACTTGATAGTTGTTGGGATGACAATTTTTTTTTCATAAAGAAAGTGTATCTGTGGAGTGTGGAGTCGCGGATGGTGTACTGTGCTGCTTTGGAATGAAAGTTTTTTTTAAAATGGATCTGTGGACTATGTTGTGTTGCTTTATATTGGAGGAATGAACGTTTTTTTTTTATAATGAAACTGTGGAGTGGACTGTGTTGCTTTATGATGAAATGAAAGATTTTTTTATCATAAAAAAAAATGATTAATCTTTGTTGCGTTTGCCTATGTTGGAATCAAGGATTCTAATTTATAGTTTGGTTTGTATTTGAAGTTTGAACCCATAATTGATCTCAAATCTAGTCAAAAAGTACCAAAACAAAAATATTTTGAATTCAATATATTAAAAAAAAATCTTAAATTTTTAAAATACCTGAGAATAGAGATCATAATAATTACTTAAAGGATTAAGTATCCTTGAACTTTTATTTATATCCTTTTTTTAAGGGAACTTTTATTATCATCCTTCAAAAATAAATTTTATAGTATTGATATAATTTTGGTTTAGCTAAAACTAGAAGATAAAAAACAAATATACTATGTAATCTCTCACCAAAATAAATTTTACAGTATTTTTTTAAGGGAACTTTTATTTTTATACTATTGATATAAGGTGGTTGTTGAATCAATAAAAAATCTCTCACCCAAAGTATATATAAGAAATCTTATCACCATTCCACAACCTTAATTAAAATAATTAAAATTTAAACATTTTCATTAGAAAATTCTATATTTAATTATCTCTTACGTTTTCGTGTCTCACTACATGTACTGTGTAATCTTTGATAGGTTTGTGGCCATTCCATTACCCCGTCAATTTAGATTCCATTCCGTAGGAATAATGTCTTCTTCACCAAGTCCAAATGCAACTCCAACTTCAACTCCGAATTCAACTCCAACTTATTTAGGTACTAATGAAGTTGAGATACCAACATCTCCGAATGATAGTTTGAATGTTGGTAATGATGTTGGTGAGGAGGGATGTATAAAGAGAAAGTTTACATCTATTGTTTGGAATCATTTTAAGAAGCAAAAAATTAATGGTGTGGATAAGGTGGTGTGTAATTATTGTAAAAGAAAATTAGGAGGTGAGAGTAAAAATGGGACAAAGAGATCCTACCAACTGTCTTACTATCTTTGTTTTTACAACAAATTGTTTTACTATCTATCTACAACTCTCAAAGATTTTAGTTTATTCAAATTCTTGGTCATCCTGACTGTTGCGGTTAAGTTTAGTTGTTCACGGCAGCATTG
>JAOANK020581749.1:0-12078 GCA_026257165.2 Telfairia occidentalis
CTAATCTAGGCCCTACTCTCTCGAGCTAAGACTTAAATCATGCATCAATCTAATCCTTGATCAGAAGATTAAACAGCTTTAAGCACACAATTACATGAATAATCACAAGGGATATGAAAAAGTCCATAAATTAATAAAGCAATAAATGGAGTCACAATGCATTACAACGAGTCAAGGCGGAATTCACAACTAAAAATAGAAATTCCAAAGAAAAACACAAAACGAAACAAGTATAGGAAAAGGGGAAGAAAACTCCCAAGGACGCGTGTCAAACTCGTTCTCGACGTAAGACCCGCAATCCTGAGCCGCGGATCCCTCCAAGGACTCCATGGGGAGCTCCCTCTCCTTATGAAACACCGTTCTCCAAGTCGTGCTCTCGGTTCTCCAAATGGCCTCTCCATTTTCGGAATGAAAAAATGAACTTAAAAGAAGGTCACTGCCTGCAACGTCGAGACGCTGGTCTTGGTTGGTCAACGGATGTGCGGCGCGGGCATTGCTTAAAGGGTCAAAAATGGACAGTGTCGAGACGCTGTCATGGGTTGTGCAGCAGCATAGGCACGCGCGCATGTGGACGTGCGGCGTTGAGCAGGGCGTCGAGGGGCGTCGACAAGCTGCGACGCGTGCGACTGGCTGGAAGCGCGCGCATGGGGGGCGTCGAGCAGAGCATTAAGGGACGTGGACACACTGCGCCTAGCTTGCGAGGGGCGCGCACATGGGCTAGGCGATGTGCGCCGGCCTGGAGGGCCTCGAGCATTGGGCGTGCGCCCGCTTGCGTGCGGCGTTGGCCGTGCTCTGCTACGGTGTCGAGAAGCCATTGAACAGTGTCTCGACACTGATGATCCAAACTCCAGAAATCCAGAAATTGCAGCATCTCAACGCCTGGGCATGGCGTCTTGACGCTGCCCCCTCGGGTCTTTTGTATTTTTGGCCTCTTTTCTTCTTTCCTTAGCCAAAATTAATCTTCTTAAGCTCGTTTTTCGATCCAAACAACCCCAAATTCATCATTTCATCAAATTAAGCTCGGTATCTACAGATTAACATAAAACACATGAAAGCACCGAAATTACCGAACAAAACTAGCTAAAACTAAGCCTAAGGATAGCACATTTTCGTGTGTTATCACTCGCCTATTTATTTTTGCAATTAATTTTAGAAACTTATTGCATGCGTTAAATTATTCATATTTGTTTGTAGAGATTGCTAGCATTTATTTTGTCATATCTTTTATCAATCTTATTTTTAGAATTAATTGGGGTTCTTATTAATTGCTATTAAAAAGTATATTAAATTGTTAAATTCGACCACTAAAGAAAAGTTTATATAGTTTTTAATTAACCCTATACACCTCTGCCCCCTCTAAAGTTTTCATACAGATCCAACACATCTAGTTGGACCTAAGCACATGGAAGGCCACAGCCAGGTCGGTTACGTACTGGTCTAAGGTCTTGGTCTTCACTAGCATGTCATTGACGTAAACCTTCATATTGCGGTCGATCTTGTCAACAAACATCATGTTCACCATTCTCTAGTAGGTGGCTTCGGCGTTCTTCAAGCCAAAGGGCATGACCTTGTAATAGTATAGGCCCTACTCTATAACAAAGGCGTTGTGTTCTTAATCTGGCTCATACATGCGAATCTGGTTGTACTTGAAGTAGGCATCCATGAACAAGAGGAGCTCGTCCCAGCAATAGTGCCCACCAACTAATCTATTCAAGGTAAGGGGAAGTTGTCCTTTGGGCAAGTCTTATTGGAGGTCTACGTCGTTGGCCTTCTTAACGAGGACGACTTTCAAAAGCCACTAAGGATAGTAAATTTTGCTGATGAAGTTGGCATTTAGAAGCTTCTTCACCTCTTTGGCAATCACGGCACTACTCGCCATGTCGAAGGGGCGACGCTTCTGTTTGACAAGCTTGAACTGGGGGTCGATGTTCAGGCAATGGACCATCACGTTTGGATATATTTCAAGCATATCCTCGTGAGACCATGCGAAAACATCGTACTGGACTTCAAAAAGTCGATCGACGTGGCCCTACAGTAGGCCCCCATTCTGGTGTAGATCTAAAATTCCATGTCATCCTCTTCGAGAGGCATAGTCTTTTGTTCTTCTACTTGGGAGCTTTGTTATTCTAGCTCGACTGCCAGCTCAAGTGTTAGTTCATGGTCGTAGTCGACGACACTAACTGTGGGAGTGCCTTTGAGAGCCAACAGGTAACACTCTCTTGAGGTGCGTTGCTCGCCTCAAACAATGCTCACCCCATTGGGTGTGGGGTACTTCATCATCTGGTGGTAGGTAGACGATATTGCTTGGAGACGATGGATGGTCAATCGTCTAAGGATGGCATTGTAAACCAAGGTCATGTTGACCACCACAAACTCTACAATGTGGGTTACCTTGGTGGCGCCTTCACCCACCAAGATGGGGAGCCGACACAACCTACTAGCATAACTCATTGTGAGGTGCTAGGCACCCCACTGCATCTTCACCAGTGAAGGTGATTTCAGTGCATGTGGAGGGCATCCTTGCTAAGCAGATCTCATGCCTAGTCTTTCTTGCAAGGGCTTTTCTTTTGTTATCAAACTGTCCACCGGAAGATCTTCCAAATATGGTTAGGATCTCTTTCTAGGGATCTTAATATCTCACAACGTCGCTGCCGGCTGAAGCTCCGACTGAGGTTGAGCCTCAGCTGCAGACATATTCTTTCAAGTGACCCCTCTAGATCAAGGTCTCAATTTGCTCCTTGAGGTCACGGCTATCAGTCGTGTCATGATCGTGATATTAGTGAAAGCGACAGTATTTGATGTGACCTCTCTTTTTGGACCCTACACGAAGCTTATTAGGGTGGTCGAGCAAGCCTATATGCTCAACTGCCACCAGGATCTCATTCATCGAGATTGTTGTGGGTGTATTTCTCAAACTCGAGTGGCTGATCTCTTCTCTCGTTCACTGTGGCGACCATCTTTCAAAGCTCATCGGTCGTTAGCCTCCATCTTTTCTTTTCCTCAACTCGGGACTAGTCATTCCTTCTCAACATGGTGACTCTCCGCTCAAGCGAATGTGCTCTTTGGATGCAACGTATTGGTTTGCCATGTTTAGTGCATTGGCAAACGTCTTGTGCAGCCCTTTGGAGAGGGAGGACACTAGGCTCTTATCAGTTATGCCATGGTCAAAGGCGATCTTGGAGAGCTATTAAATCTTAGTATAAGAGTTATCTGAAGGTTAATTTAGCACTGAATATAGTGATTACATCAGCTCTCATAAGCTAAAATTGTGCAAAAAGAGCAGTAAAAGAGTGTGAATGTGTGCAAGACAATTTTCAGCAATCAAAATTAAAATCTTTGCTGCTGTCACACTTACTCTACATTAATTGCTTATATTTTACTCTTTCAGAGGTAAGGTTGCAACCAAGGAAGTGTTGTTGGTCGAGATCTGTAAACATAGTGATTGAGAAAGCAAAGGAGAAAACAAAGACATTGAGAGAGCAAGATTTAGTGACCTGGCACTTCATTAATTGGGGTGGACTGGTTTCCCACGTGAAGAATGCAAATTAGCCAATGAATTTTGTCCAACTAGCATTGAAAGCTCCCAATCATCCCTTATTTTACAAGGAGATGTGGTATAAGAGGAAAAGAAGAGGAAGAAAGGAAGACACTTACCACTTGCGAAAAGAAAACAAGGAAGAGAAGAAAAGAGAGTTGATGTAGAGATTTTCTTGGAAAAAGGAGCCAACTACCAATAGCTTATCGTATCCGAGCTCTCCATCTGTATTATTTCCAACTATTCTGTCTATTAGCTTAGATTTTGCTGCTATTGTTTTTTCTTTAGTTAACTAATGTATCTCATTTCCAATAGCTTTATTAGTTTCATGAGCATAATGATGAACTAATTTCTAAGGTGTGAGCTAAGGTTGCACGTAGGGGTTTTGTAACAACTATTGAATGACTTCTTTGGTTTAATGAGTGATTTTATTTTGTTAAGAAGAGTTTGGTCATCTCTTATTCTACTGTTGTCTTTTACATTTAGAAAAATGAAAAGAGAGTTGTTTATCTTAAAACACTTTAGTTGATTCAAAGAGTATTCTCTCAAGTCTAGTGCTGATTTAGGGATAAATTAGTACCTATTGCCTATGTTAAGTTGTGATTAAACTCAGTGAAATAGGAGTTCCATTGTTATCAAGCATTCAGAAGAAAGCTTAGTTTTCAGCTTCAGGAAGAAAAGCCAATTGAATTGTTGAAGCAATACCCCTTGGTTAATATTAGCCTTAGTTCACCCTGTAGTTTTGCTCAGTACCTTTGCTTTCCTTAATAGCCATAAGAAATGAAGTCCTACCACGCATCATAGTTTGAATCGTGTTTGTTAATTGCTTCTTATATCTCTTGTAATTTGTGCTCAATTAGTAGTTATTACTCCAATATTTGTGGTTACCTATTGCCTAATCAAGTAAGTTGGCTCTAATAAACTCATTAATTCTTGTGGAATGACCTTGTTGTACTGCAATGAATAGTGTATGCTTGCAATAAAGAGAGTGAGTTTATTTAACTGGAATTCACTAATCAACAAGCTTTTGGCACCGTTGTCGAGGATTAGTAGATTAATTAGAATTCAACTACAGTTAGGTGATCCTTTCTCAGCATTAATGCTACTAACTCAAGTAAGTTGCTTCCTTCTGGTGTGAAAACTATTTATGAATGAATTCCCTGATATTCAGTGTCCTCTTGACCTTGAGATTGAAAGAACTGTAAGAAGACGTTTAAGACAACAAATGGAGCAGGAACTTCAGTACAATACAAGTGTGGCAACTGAAACTAATTAGACTCAGCAAATGGCTAATAGACCTTAAGCCCTTAACAATTCACAGCAACCAATTGGGGTAGTAATTCTAACTAATGACCCTAACAATGTATTCCAATTAGCTAATGAGAGGGATAGAGCTATTAGGGAGTATGCAACTCTCATGTTTAATATATTGAATCTAGGAATCATGAGACTAGCAATGCAAGTTGTGCAATTTGAGTCGAAGCCAGGTATGTTCTAAATGCTTCATTTAGTGGGACAATTCCATGGGTTGCCATTAGAAGACCCACACCTAGTCCTTAAACGAATTTTGGGGTAAGTGATTCATTTAAACTTCTAGAAGTTTCAGAAAAAGCATTGAGGCTGACTTTGTTCCCCTATTCTTTAGGTGGTAATGCAACAACTTGGTTGAGCTCATTACCCCCTAATTTAGTGGCCATATGGAATGATCTAGCTAAAAAGTTCCTCCTTAAATACTTTCCTCCTACAAAGAATGCCAAGTTAAGGGGGGAGATCATTTCATTCATACAGTATAAAG
The DNA here is from genome assembly GCA_026257165.2 of Telfairia occidentalis. Lineage (NCBI taxonomy): Eukaryota > Viridiplantae > Streptophyta > Magnoliopsida > Cucurbitales > Cucurbitaceae > Telfairia > Telfairia occidentalis. Next base: position 5,331 of record JAOANK020581749.1, read on the forward strand.
AGGAATCCATTAGTGAAGCATGGAAAAGATACAAAGAATTGTTAAGAAAATGCCCTCACCATGGACTTCCTTATTGTGTTCAAATAGAAACCTTCTGCAAAGGCCTAAATCCATCTATCAAGATGGTGGTAGATACATTAGCAAATGGAGTTCTCTTATCCATGTCATATAATGAAGCATTTTAGATCCTAGAGAACATCTTCATGAACAATTGTTAATGGTCAGAGTCAAGAGATATTCAAGGGAAGAAGGCTAAAGAATTGTTGGAAGTAGATGCATTAATAGCACTCAAAGCCCAAATAGATTCAATACCCGATATACTCAAAAACCTTGTAATGGGAAGTTCCCAACCATCAGCACCAGCAATGGTGAACCAAATCAGTGCAGCTATATGCAACCTTTGTGGAGAAGAGCACAATGCAGATATATGCCCAACCAATCCAACCTCTATTTATTATGTGGCAAATTAGAATAGGAACAATAACCCATATGCCAACACATACAACCCTGAGTGGAGACAGAATTCGAACTTTGGGTGGGCAGGTAAAGCAAGCAACTCTTAGTCTCATCCTCAAGGTCAAAAAGAGCACCCTACCCTGCGATATTGAATCAGCAGAATCAAACTCACCCCCTACTTTCTCAACTTACCCTCAGCAACAATAGAAACTCAACAATCAAGTCATATCAGGCACTTCTATAGAGACCATCATAAAGGAATACATGGAAAAAAGATGATGCAGTCCTCCAAAGCCAATAGACTTCACTAAGGAATTTAGAGTAGAGGTGTCCACGGTTCGATTTGGTTCGGTTTTGGCCAAAATCGATGATCGAACTGATCACATTGATTTTCTAGTGTCTTAAACAAAAAAAAAATCAAAGTTTTCTCGATTTTGGTTAAAAACCAAACCAATCAGTTTCGATTTTAATCGGTCTGGTTCAGTTTTTAACCAATATTTTCCCCAAGGACAGGAGACAAAAAGAAAGGGCTTAGCCAACAAAGAAGAAGAAGAATACATAGTTAGTTAACGGAAAAAAAAAAAGGAAGAAGAAGAAGAATAACACAACCAGTTAATGAAAAAAAAGATTAAAAAAAAAGTGATACGAGAAGGAAATGAAAAAGGAAGAAAGAAAGAAAGAAAGAAAGAGAATGACGGAGAGGGAGAGGTAGGAAGGAGAGAGAGTGAGGGAGAATGAGAATGAGGGAGAGGGATGGGCACGAAGGAGAGAGAGGAAGGGGAATTTGAGGCGTCTGTATTAGGGTTTAACATAAATAGGTAGGGTTTGAAAGGTTGGGCTTTAGTTATTGGGCTTAGATTAGGTGGGTTGTGGGCTGTGGGCTGAGAAATAATATAGATAATTTATAATTTTATTATTAACTATTTGGTTAGTTTTATTTCAGTTTTTAAGAATCAAACCATGACCCGAACCAAATATTATGGTTTTTCTATTGTTTAAACCAAAAATATCATTTTTTTTTTCCAAATAAACGAACTGAACCACTCGATTCGGCTCGATTCCTCAGTTTTTTCAGTTTTATGCACACTCATAATTTAGAGATTCAAATGGGACAGTTGGCTAATGAGATTAAAACTATACCCCCTGGACAACTTCCAGAAGACACTAAAAACCCAAAACGAGAAGGCAAGAAGCAAGTTCAAGCCATGCAGCTGCTCAGTGGGAAGTCAATCCAGGATTTAGCCTTAGAAAAAAAACGTCCAACAAAAAACCTAATTCAAGCATAGGCAGAAGTGGTCAACAAAGAAGCCCAAACTGAAATTCCAACTCAGTGCAGTGAACAGGAGGTAACAAATGAAAATAGATGTGCCACAGGAAGTAAACGTCAGTTAAAGAATCCAAGTTCTAACTTTAAACCTGCACCACCTCATTTTCCCCAAAGATTCAAAAAAACTCAACAAGACACTCAGTTTAGGAAGTTTTTAAATGTTTTCTTATGTTAAGTTTCTTAAGGATATTTTAACCAAGAAAAGAAGGTTGGGTGAATATGAAACTATGGCTTTGACAGAAGAGTGTAGTGATATTCTTAAGAGAAAAATCCCTCCAAAAGTAAAAGATCCAGGGACATTCACCATCCTGGTGTCCATTGCTAGAAAAAGAAATGGGAAGAGCACTATTTGATTTAGGTGCTAGTATTAACCCGTTAAGAAATTGGGAATAGGGGAGGCAAGACCAACCATTGTGACCATTCAGTTAGCTAATATATCATAACTTATCTGGAGGGAAAGATTAAAGATATCCTAATGCAAGATGATAAGTTTATCTTCCCAGCAAATTTCATTATCTTGGATTATGAGGCTGATAAAGAAATTCCTATTATTTTAGGAAGACCATTGATAGCCACAGGGGGAGCTCTCATTGATGTGCACAAAGGGGAGCTAACCATGAGGGTCCATGACCAACAGGTTACGTTTAGTGTGTTTGATGCATTGAAATACCCAACAGAATTGGAGGAGTGTGCAGCAATATAGATTCTTGTAGAAGTATTGCAGGAAATAAGTGTGCAAGAGGAACTTGAACAGCATGCTAACAAGTTTAAGGAGAGAAATGAAAAACCAAACTGTGTTGAGATTGAGATAGATGAGATCAGGAAGGAAACAACCAATGAAGTGATAATCAGAAGGCAATTTGAATCATTGGAGTTAAATGAAAGGAAAATGCAACTAATGTAGCCCTCTTGGCTGGCAGCACCACTTTTGGAGCTAAAAACACTCCCTAAACACCTCAAATATGCTTACCTAGGAGAAGAAGACACTCTTCCCATTATCATCTTAGCAACCTTGACCCAACAACATGAAACAGAATTGTTGAACTTACTGAAGCAGCATAAGAAGGCAATTGGTTGGACATTAGCTAACATCAAGGAAATCAGTCCCTCATATTGTATGCATAGGATCAATTTGGAAGAGGAAAATTTTAAATCCATAGAGCAACAAAAATGTCTTAATTCAGCCATCAAAGAGGTGGTGAAAAAGGAGGTGATAAAGTTGCTAGATGCTGGTGTAATCTACCTCATTTCTAATAGCCATTGGGTGAGTCTTGTTCAATGTGTGCCAAAAAAAGGGAGGGATAACAGTGGTCACCAACGCAGATAATGAACTCATCCCTACTACAATTGTAACTGGTTGGAGGGTTTGCATGGACTAGGGCATTTGAATAAAGCCACAATAAAGGACTACTTACCTTTTATTGATCAAATGTTAGACAGGCTAGCAGAACATGATTATTATTGCATCTTGGATGGGTACTCAGGATATAACAAAATCACTATTGACCCTCAAGATCAAGAGAAAACAACATTCACATGTCCATATGACACATTTGCCTTTAGAAGAATGCCTTTTGGCCCCTGTAATGCTCCAGCCATTTTTCAAAGGTGCATGATGGCAATATTTTCAGACTTGGTGGAGTTAATAGTGGAAGTCTTTATGGATGATTTCTCTGTCTTTGGGAAGACTTTAGATTCATGCTAACAAAATTTGGAGAAAGTGCTAAGGAGATGCAAGGAAACTAATTTGGTGCTAAATTGGGAAAATAGTCATTTTATGGTCAATGGGGGGATATCATGGGGCATAAAATCTCTCAGCTAGAGCTTCAAGTGGACAGAGCAAAGGTGGAGTTGATAGAAAGAATGCAACCTCCCTCCTCAGTGAAAAAAGTCAGAAGTTTTCTAGGTTGTACGTTCTGGTTTTTATAGAAGGTTCACCAAAGACTTCTCTAAAATAGCCAAGCCACTGTGCCTACTGTTAGAACACAATAGATCATTTGAGTTCAATGATGACTATGAAAGAGCGTTTAGCACATTAAAGAAGGCCTTGGTCTCATTTGAACTAATATGTGATGCCAGCGACTTTGTTGTGGGAGCTATGCTAGGCCGGAGGAGAGAAAAGTCTCTAGATCCTATTTATTATGCCAGTAGAACATTAAATGAGTCACAACCGAGAAAGAACTATTGGAAGTGGTCTTTGCATTTGACGAATTCAGAACATATTTGTTAGGTAGTAAGGTAATAGTCCACACAGATCATGCAGCATTAAAGTATTTGCTGATGAAAAAGGATGCCAAGCTGAGGCTGCTTAGGTGGATCCTATTGTTACAAGAATTTGAAATAGAGATTCAAGATAGAAAGGGCTCAGACAATGTGGTGGCTGATCATCTCTCAAGGTTGGAAAAATTGCTGAAAATTTAGAAATCAGGGACATTCTCCTTAATGAACAGCTTTTTATAATTGCAATATACCAAGCTACTTCTAGCTCGGTTCCATGGTTTGTAGATTTTGCTAACTATCTCGCCAGTGGAATCCAACCACCTGACATGTATCATAACGCACTCAGGAAATTTCATCATGATGTAAAGTTTTATTTCTGGGATGATCCTTACCTATATAGATAAGGAGCTAATATCTTATGAAGGAGGTGTGTCCCTGAGGTTGAGCAACTTGCAATCTTATAACAATGTCATTTATATCCATATAGGGGACATTTTAAAGGTTAGAAGACAACATAAATAATCCTTCAAAGTGGCTGTTATTGGCCTTCTCTTTATAAGGATGCTCACTCCTATTATAAAATTTTTGATAGATATCAAAGAATAGGTAACTTAGAGAAGAAAGATGAAATGGCCTTTAATTTCATTTTAAGAGTCGAACTTTTTGATGTGTGAGGAATTGATTTTATGGGATCATTTCCCTCCTCATTTGAGAATAATTACATTATGTTAGCTTGTGATTATATTTCCAAATGGGTAGAAGCAGAAGCATGTGTCCATTGTGATGCCAAGACAATGATCAATTTTCTGCAAAAAAAAAATATATTCACAAGATTTTGAACTCCAAGAATGTTAATCAGTGATGAAGGATCACACTTCATGAATGGCTTGAGGTCCAAATTACTGCTCAAATATAATGTGAAACATAGAGTAGCCACTCTCTATCATCCCCAAACTAATGGATAAGCGAAAGTCCCTAATAGAGATATTAAAAGAATCTTGGAAAAGATGGTCAACCCCAACAGAAAAGACTGGGCCAACAAACTTGTAGATGCATTATGGCCTTATTGTACAACCTTTAAAACTCTCGTTGGTATGTCCCCTTATCGTATTGTTTGTGGCAAGGCGTATCACTTACCCCTTGAACTGGAACATAAGGCATTTTGGGCCTTAAAAACATTGAATTTTGATCTTAATGCAGCAAGAGAATTAAGAAAGAATCAACTAATAGAATTGGAAGAATTAAGACACTCCTCTTATGAGAATGCAAAACTGTACAAAGAAAAAATGAAGAACTGGCATGACAAAAGGATCACACCTAAGGAGTTTGAAGCAGGGCAACAAGTGTTACTTTTTAATTCAAGGTTGAAACATTTTCCACGAAAGTTGAAATCACGTTGGTGAGGACCATTTACTGTAGTTCAGGTATTTTCACATGGAGTTGTAATAGTTAAGAATGAGAGAGATGGAAGGGAATTCAAGGTTAATGGCCAAAGCCTAAAGCATTATGGGCAAGAGATGATACAACAAATTTTGAAAAATCATAATAAGGAAGTTTCTTCCATTTTTCTGTATTTTAATGAGTCTTTCTTAATTAATTTAGTCTCTTTTGTCTAATTAATTGTTGTGGTACAGAAAATTTTGAAGGAGCTTCACACGCTACAGCCCCACATTGGAGGAGATAAAGGCGCTAGCAGATGCTGTTGCAATGGAAAGAAAAGCAAAGCAGAAGAAAGATATGGCAGCAGGATTCGTATGCTTCAAACAATGCACATCACAATGCCTCATAAGCCATGCAGAAAGAAAAAGATGAGAAAGAATTTTTGGAAATGGAAAGTTAGGTGGACAGTAAAGTTGTCCTATGTCTTGCTGCAGTCATAGTCTGAAAAGTAGCTGATAAGAGACAAAATAGGAGATTTTGGGAAGCCAAATTTTTTTAGAAAGGAACTATTAAATTACAGCATTACCTCTACTTTCCTTCTATTTAGCTTTACTTGTCTCTCTTCTATTTCTCACAAAATAAATGTGAAAGTAGTTGCTTAAGCTCTTAATCTTCTTACAAACTTTCTTCATGTCTCTTCCTTCTTTTGTACACTAGCTCAAATAGCGCCCAAAGTTGGAAGAAGAGGATTTAAAGCTAAAGTAATGGAACCTACCCTTGAAAGTTTTCCTCATGAATCCTTTAGGTCCACCAGATCTAGGAAAACAAGAGACAAGAGAAAGACAGTTGAGCTTTCTTTATCTGTAGAGCCTGCACAGTCCCTACCAAGCAACCTCTCCTCAAAGAGAAAAGGCAAAGCTCCAATGCATGATCCTAATGAATGCTTGTTTGTAGAGAAGTTTGTAAATGAGGCAGCAAAAGAAAGGTATGAAAACTTCAAGAAGAAGAGTTGTCTGCCAGAGAAAAGGTTTGACATGACAGGTAACCTCCCTGATTTTGTGCATAAAGTTATTACCAACCATGAATGGGAGTTATTTTGCCAAAAACCTCAACCAGCCATAATTCCCTTGGTGCGAGAATTTTATGCTAACATTGATGAGCAAGAAGGTTTTCAAGTCAGGATTAAGGGAAAATTGGTGGATTGGTCACCATAAGCCGTCAATGCACTGTTCAATTTGCCTAACTATAACAAAGTAACTTTGATTGCATAATTGCGTAACCGCAAGTGTACGGGTCAGTTTTAATATAGTGGAATTGAGTATAAGAGTATCGTCCTCGAGATTGGGTTTCTAATCTTAAATATCT
>JAOANK020582181.1:0-12075 GCA_026257165.2 Telfairia occidentalis
TTTATTCAAATAAAATTCCCAATAATTTCCATAATCTTTTTCTAATCCTTAATAAATTCTTAATTCCAAAAATTCATATAATCAATACAATTAATTCTTAATCACTTAATAAATCTAAAAAAATAACGCTCATTAATAGATAGTTCAAATAACGGAACGTTACAATGAATATCTACATTATGATATTTTTATAACAAATACTAAATATATGTCATTATTTCATATTTTTATCTCATGAATAAATTTGAATTGACCAAAGAAAATATGATTAACAATGCAAATTTACTAAATGTATAAGTCTAAATTATTTACTTTAAACGATTTTTTTTTCATCTTTTTATTTTAAAGTTTGTTATTTATCTTTTAAACTAAAAGATATATTTTTTCCCTCAAAATTAAAAGTTCAAAATTTAGGAGCTGGCTGGTATCGAGGCAAAATGCACTGTCAAACACAAGCACAACAACCAATAAAGCAAAGCCAATTTTCAATTTTTATGTGAAACAATACATGTCAGGATTGAAAATTTAATTGGACTCATGGCAAAATCATTGAGGGACCATGTGGACCCCTATGGTGCACATTGCGACCAACACCCAGCACCATAGAAATGGGACAAGATAAGGTGTGGTCCGACCACCGAGTTCACCTCACTATGGACTGAGTATCACGTTGGGTATTAGGCTTACGATCAACTATCATGTTGGCCGAGGTAAATGAATCTATCACGATCTTCAATGTATTAGGCATTGTCGCTCTTTCATGCTTTTATAAATTCTAATGTGAATGCTAATGACAACTACACACAAATACCTAGTTGAATTCACAATTCTGTCTAAAACTCTATTGACTTGAGTGTCACCATGTGGTTGGAAAATCGCCACATAGGAGCTAGTTTCCTTCTTGTAGCTACCTCCAACTCACACTTACTGCAGATCTTGGGATATTTCGTGTGGAAATATTTTGGGGCGATTTGTGGGGAGTTTAACACTCTAACAAGCCAAAACCAAGACAGCCAAATCGAATATCGTAAATTTTGAACATTCGAGCACTGATAGGCACCGAACACGAACCAAAACTGATAAAAACCTACCATTTCTACCTAACCCAGTTCAACTCACAAGGTTCGGGGGAGGGTGCATGGGCGAGGCAGGTAGAACGCTAAAGTCATTGCAGAAGAACAAGTCGTAGCTCTGCAAACCTAAATGCAGGCCTTGAAGTACTATATGCAAGTCATGGTGGAATGGTTACAAGCCGCCTAGGAGTGCCAATCAAATCCCCTCCATAAGGGATGATCAAGTGCGCAACCCTATAGTCGTTGACAAGGCAGCACGAGGCTCGAGGGGTGGACCTCAAGTAAGCGTGTGCGATGACGATCCCCACCACTGGGGCATGTGCATTGCTAGAGAAATGTGAACGAGGTCGCACGCTGCCTAAGGGTGGACTCTAGGAATGGTTAACGTACACTGGAGAACCAAGCAGGTGGACAGAGTTTGATAAGTTTCATGATGAACTTAAGGACATCATGAAAGACGAGATCAAGGGCCTCCCGAAAGAGAATATGGCTAATAGAGGAGTGACTAGAATGGCTAATAGAGGAGTGATTAAAGTGGCAACCGCAAAGCAGGTTCTCAAGGTTGGAGTTGAGCTTTTCACAAAAGAGGTCATAGATGCTAAGATCCCAGAAAAGTTTAAGATGCAGTCTTGAAGGCTTATGATAGGTCAACTAATTCAGGGGAGCATGTCGCGACCTATCAGTTGAAGATGAAGCTCCACCAAGTCCCTGACGCTATTAGGTGTCGTGCATTCTGATAGCACTCTAAAAAGTGTTATTTTAGTGCCTAAAATATAGAGGTTTTGTGGGATTTTAAGTGTACTTTGATGTAATCATTGTTGACTTTGTAGGAACCAAGTATTTCGAGGTAAAAATAAAAATTCGAGTCGAGTCGGGTTGAAAAACGGGCCTAAGATGAGCCAAATCGGCTAAGTTACGTAGAAATGGGGCCTAAACGAGTGCAGACCCGAGAGGCAGCGTTGAGACGCTATCATTGGGCATCTCAACGCCAAAATTTAGAAATTCTGGATCTGGAAGTGATCAGCGTCGCTGTTGAATGGGGCAGCCACCTCGCTCTCCCCAGTAGCCTTGCCTCGCACCCCTCATGCACCCCACCGTGCGCGTGCCTCCCAAGCGTCCGTACTCGACGCCGCCTCAGGAGCGCACCTCTTTTGCACAAAGCGCGCTCGCACGCCATGTTCTACTGTATAAGAACAGCGTCGAGATGCTGTTAATTTTTGGTCGCTCAACCAAAACGCGCATTTACTTAGTGACCTAGGACCAGTGTCGAGACGCTGTCTTATAGAGTCTCGACGCTATTGGCAGATCAGTATGAATGCATTTTTTCGTGATTAAGGCTGGGGAACTTCTTTTGGGGTGCGATTTCTAATGGTTCTCGATAGAAATTGAGGTGCTTACTGTTCTAGAAGGTTGAGAAGGCCTTGGAGTGCTTGGGATTGAGTTTTCTCACCTCGAGAAGCGTGCCCATGGCGAAAACGACGTGGAATTCATCAAGGAGTTCTCTCTTTCCTCTTATTTTCAATTTCTTGTCTGTTATGTGCGTTCCTTCTGGATTTTTCTGGACTGAATTATAATGTATAGAAGCTAGATTAGTTGAGTTTTAGGGTGTTGGGATTTTAAAGACCCATTAAATTCGTTGATTATTTATTGAATGCATTGAATTTTCTGCATTTCCTTTCAAATTCCAACATTAATATTCTTGCAATTAAGTGGCCATTGATTGTCAAGTAGTAGCATTTATTATCTTGCTTGAGAGAGAGGGTGATAAATTAGGCCCTGGGTTTTGAACACGAATTATTGTATGCACGAGAGTGATAGGGGAGTTCGTGAGGTTGTTGACGAATAATTTGTTTCCAATCACTAGTTTAATTACAAGAAATTGAATTAGGCTAATTAATTGAGGGTGGTTGAGCTCGAGAGAGGAAACCCGAACTCATGAAATTCTAGACTTAGGTAAAAAAGAAAAGGATATGCATTCGAATAATTAATTGACTGTTTAATTGGGTCAATAAAAAACACCAACACCCTAAAACTGCTTTCCCATCTTTTTTCTTCACCCATCAGTGAGTTTCTTTTGTTGCTTTCTAGTTTTAACTTTTTCATGACTTTGAGATCCCTAAATAAAATCGAAAAGAATTATTCAATAATTAGGAAAATTAAACATCACGATTCTGTGTGGACGATACTCAGTCTTTTAGGCCGTTATTACTACGATCGACCCGTACACTTGCAGTGACGCTTTGTTGGGCCTGATCACATTCTTAGTCACTCTGACGGAAGTAGCGTGCCTAATATCGTAAGTTCCAGCCCAGCCTGATTATCAAATTCCAAGAGCCAACTGAATTGTCCATCGACCAATTCCTTGCCAGTCACGAGGATCGACGACCTGCAAGCCATCTCATGATGCTCCATGACAAAAAGGGCAAAACTCTGAGAGAACTTGCCAATCACTTCAAGAGAGAGGCGCTTTTGGTAAGTGAGCATTCGGATGACACTATAATTACAACCTTTGACAAGTATGTTAACGACAAAGAGATGATCAAGTATAACACGATCAATCAACCAAAAATGTTTGTCGAGCTCCTAACCCACACAAACATGCTTATGGCGGTCGAGAAACTTCCCATCACCAAGTGATAACTTTCCAAATGAGAGTTATTAATGGTCGATTAGGATATAATTCCATCCCTATTGACAAAAGAGTGTTGATGTTTTGTTGTTAACTTGCTAGAATTACCTTTGTTTTGTACTTAGTGCCTATGAGAACCTTGTCTGTAGTGAATTATACTGATTTAGGCATTAAAAGAATGAACTTTGAGTATTTGACACTTAATTGGTACGAATTGTACTTAATAAGGGGGCATTATTTTGGCAAAAGTTGAAAACATCAAATTCTTGGAAGAATGATCAAGCAATGCTAAAGCAAAGTGCATGCGAGTATTTCGCACTTGAATCAACAAATTTGCTAATGAGCTGACGATTTTCATATTTACAGTATTAGGGATTTAATGGGTGCATGACATGTGAACGATTTGACCTAATTACCTTTAAGATCACCCAGAAATGCCAATATAAAGAGAAATCAGCCGCCTTTAAAGAAAGAGAGTCCTTTTATCAGTGATTATCAAGTTTTTGAGAGAATCTTGAGACAGAAAGTTGCAGTTGAGAAAAAAGTGCAGAGACAGCAAGACTGGCATTGAAGATTGGAGCGGAAAAGCCGATTCCTTCAAAATCTTTACTGGAGTGAACAAATGTCTGTTTTTTCTTCTCAATCATGAACTCATTGTTGACTTTTAATACTTTTCTAGTTTTTCAATATTGTATCATGAACTAATCACCGTTTAGGTGAGATTGAGGATGGTGTCGTTAAACTGAGTTTACACTAAAGTGTGCTTGTTTAATCAATTTGTTTTAGAAGTGTTTTGTATTGTTTAAAAGTGATGTCTATCTGGCAAAGACACATTAATAGTTTTTTTGAGTTTTGGGAAAAATAAGAAAATTTAGGTTGCTTCTAAAACATGTTAGCCTCTTGATTAGGTTAGTTGCTGGCTAAATGAGAAGGTTAGGGATAATCACTCGTATAATGCACAAGCAAGTTTACCTCATATCAGTTAATGAGAATTAATCGAAGACAATTGGAAGATCTAGAGAGATTTTGAGATTATTTTTGTTATTATTTTTTAAAAAAAAAAACTTTTTATTTAGGGGTTTATTTTAGGGTTTCCATAGAAAAACCTCACTAAGCCCTAACTTTTAGAAATCTAAAAGTTTCTCTCAAAGAAAAGAAAGGAAGAAGGGTCTTTGGGAGTTTTTCCTCTTCCAAATTTTTTTGTAAGTTTGTTTTCCCCTTATTCTTTTTGTTTAATCATTCTTTGTTTTGGGATTAAGGTTTTGGGATATTGATTAATTTTAGGGTTTCTTTCTTATTCAAGAATTTGAAGTATTTTGCCCGACTTTTTGTTGGCCTAAAGTTTTATCAAAGTTTTGCCTTTGGTTTCAATGGAAAGAGTTTTATTAAAGAAATTTTCAGATTTATTGCAGTTTTTATTTTGCTTAAAAAGCTGAATTGTTCTTGCTCTTTTTGGTTTCTTTTTACACAAAAAAAATTTATCAAACAATTGTTTCGCTAAGGTAATTTATTGTTTTGATTTTTACTTAAAAATTATATGTTTTTACTATTTTTTTTAATGGAATTTTGTTATTTTTCATATTTGGTTTTCAGCCCAAAAAAGTCTTTCTTTATTGTTTTTTTTAATAGAAAGTTGTTTTGAACAGAAAATTTTGGTATACGAGTTTGTTTCATAACTAGACTAGTTCTTAGTCTCTTATAATAGAATTTTGGTCTTAATTGTGAGTATTGGTTGTGCATAGGCTTCTAGAAAATTTGAACATTGATTAGAGGAAGTAAGTTTAGAACATTGGTTCTTGATTGAGGTAAGTGATTTCCATATCCCTTTCAAAAGTTTTTATGCTTTAAAAGTTTATGTAAGTAGTTTTTATATCCCTCCCAAAATCAATGTTTTTGCCATATTTTTATTGATTAGTTTTGGTATGATTTATATGTTTATTTTGTACAAATATTCGAAAGCATCCGTCGTATGTTTCAAATTATTTCGTTATTTGAACGTATGATTTTCCTTATAAATTGTCTAGTTTTGAATTTAAAGTACTCTTTTTGTAATTTGTTACCATTATCAAAATTGATATTATTGAAAGTTTATGTATTTTCGTTTGAATATTTTTGAAAAGATTTGATTGATTCGATTTGATAGGGCTATCCGGATATGCCAAATTGTTGTTTTTTGGGTTGTCTTGCTTATTTGAGTTAGTAGCCTAAATTGAATTTGTTATGGCTTATTTGTGGGAAGGGACAATTATGGTTTGGCATTCTTTAGGAATGCACATTAATGTGTGTGTTATTCACTCATGTAGCCCCACACTTAAGTAATTGTATTGATTGTTCTGGTTGATTAAGTATTATTTGAATGACAGTTTTGACTGACTGAGAAAGTTTGTTTGATTGAAAGCTTTGATATTTGAAAATTCATGATTTTTTTTTAGATTGTTTAGCTTTTAAATAAAGGATTGATTTACTGAAAGTCTTTATAATAGTTTTATCTATTTTAAAAAGGAAAGTGTTGTTTATGAATTTCATAAATTTTCTTTTGTAACTGTTTTGAAGAAAAATTAATTTGCAAATTGATATGGAGATTGCTTATTGAGTATTTTTGTACTCATCTATCTTTTTTTTACAATTTTTTCAGATGAAGTTGGTTTGAGTGGCAGTTCTAATAAGGATTAAGAAGTAGTGTTTTGGCATGAGGAATTGGACATTTTAGGCTTTTAGGATTTCTTAGTTGAAAAGACATCATTCTTAGAACTCATTGTGGAGTTTCATTTTACTCTATTAGAATATTAGTTTGACTTTAAGTTTTTTTACGCTTCCGCATTTGGTGATAGAAGGACCGTATTAGAAAAATTTGGGTTGTTACATTTATTACTTTAGATCCTAACTAGAGAAATAACATTATGCCTTAATTCAAGCCTAATCCATTCATAACATTACAACTTCAAGAAGCATTCGTTTTATTTGGGCATTTAGTTAACAAAAATCACGAACATTGGTTACAACCAAAATTCATCATATATTGCGTTTGAATAAGTTGATATCTGATTATAAACCTTGTGAAGAAGATATCTATGTTGATTACTCGCTTGACTGTGTACACTTGTACAACCATAGTGTGGCTATCATTGCGTATTTTAACTTTACTTTGCAAGGCAACACCAAGCAAGCTATAGGCAAGAACCAAAGCCACTCGTCCTCCCATAAGGGAAAAGAGAAGGCCACCAATTCAAACTGACCTCGATCGAAGGAGTCGCGACGAGACGACAAGCGATCGAATTGCTGCCCAAGGTTCAAAACATACATGCCAACAACGGTCTGAGGAAGTGGGGCTCTTCTCACCCCCAAACAAGTTGCGAAGCAGATCCCATAAAAAAGACTGCTTGAAGTATTGCAAGTTCCATAAGAACCTTGGGCGCAACACCTCAGACTGCTACCAGCTAAAAGATTAGATTAAAGACTCATAACTCTTCAAAGTAGAGTTATTAGGAGTCTTTTATGGTGAATTTTTTCCCTTTAAATTATAATCATCTATGCTTTGTTAAGAGAATTGCTCCGTTTACCTACTTTTTGTGTTAAGAACTCTTGAAAATTCCCATATTATTAAATAAAATATTTATGACAACAATTGAATAGAATTGGAGAAATTTGTGCTTAACTACTACTGATAATAGATATTTTGTCAGCAGATAGTTGATGGAGCATTATTTTGGTAAAACTATTGACCGAGCATTTAAGGAGCAAAATAGACACACAGAATCCATGCGAGAATAATGAAAATTTAAAATATGAAAATAAATCTTTATTTTGCAAATTTAATAAGCCATTGGATGAATGTCACGTGGACGATTTGACCTAATAAGCTTCCTAATCAAATAGAAGACTTATAAAAAGAAGAGGTTGTCGTCTTTCAAGACGATCGATCGTATTGAGACTAAAATTCATTTTCCTTAGATCACTTTTCTTAGTCGTTGCTACACTTTGTTGAATTCCCATAGAGAAAACCTTGTAGAAGGAAGAAACTCCATTGAAGGCTGGAGTAGAAGTGACGATTCTTGCAACTATTTTCATGGAGTAATAGAATTTTGTTGTTCTTTTAGAGTTCTTTTATTATCAATAAATTTACTATTTTCTTTTAATTGTTTGATGTCTTTTCTATATTGTTGCATGAATTAATAACTGTTAGGTGAGGATTAAGGGCAACGTAATTAAATTGCTTTGGAACTTAAGTATTGTTGAATGAATTTGTTTTAAAGGTGTTTGTATTGTTTAATGTTTATGACTGTCTGGCCAACACGCATGAATACCTTCTCTACGTTTTGGGAGAAAATAGGAGGAGTAGATTGCTTTTAAAATACATTAGTCTCTAGATTAGATTAGCAACTTGCTAAGTGAGGAGGTTAGGGATAATCACTCGTTTAGTGCACAAAATACAATAGGTTAAATTACTTAGGTTAATGAGTGTTAATCTAAGCTATCTGGGAGATCTAAGTGATTCTAAGACTAATATTGTGTGAATCGATTCAACAACACTTTTGCTTCAGCATTCTATTTCAAGGAAAATAATTGTATACCTTAATTCGAACCTATTCATTTATATCGTTACAACTTTAAAAGTATTCTTTTTATTCTGTCATTTAATTTAACCCAGCATTGTTTACAAAAATCATCAATCATTTATCTTTGTCACTCTTTGAATTCACTAAGAGATTGAGTTATAATAGTTTAAAAATCTACCACTAATCCTTGTGAAGACAATATAAATACTTATCACTTTCTGCTAACTGTGTATACTTGCACATATTTAGTGTGGTTATTATTGCTATTTTAATCCTCAGCATCATAAGCAACAAGTTTTTAGCACTGATGTCGGGGGTTAGTTTGAATTTTGACATATTTGAATTTGATTTTTTTCGTGAACTGGAGCTTTATTTATGTTGATTCAATTTCTTTGTCATTGTAGCAACTGGTATATGAACGATAACTCTGATTTGAAGTTTGAGTTTGATATAAAAATCAAAAGGACTTTCTAGAGAAGGAGAAGAAAGTTAAAAAAAATAGAGGGAATTCGATGGAGCAGTACTATATGCTTCCTGGAGGACCTATAAAGCAAGTGAATCGACAACCAAACCGAGAAGAAGTTTCATTACCTGGAGTAATGATGCAACAACAAATTAGACTAGTGAATCAAGTTGAAAACCCTACTATTTTGGCCAATGACAGTCAGAGACTATGCAATCCCCATGTTCGATGAATTAAATCCGAGGACAGTTAGGCCAAATATTCAGGCAGCGAAGTTTGAAATGAAGCATGTTATGTTTCAAATGTTGCAGATAGTAGGTTATTTCCATCGCTTACCTACAGAGGATCCACATTTACACTTGAAAATTGTTCAGGGAGTGAGCAATTTGTTCCTTAGTCAAGGAGTTTCTAAGGATGCTCTACAACTATCTTTATTCCATTAGTTCTTGAGGAATGGAGCAAAAGGATGGTTAACTACATTTGCTCCAAGATCCATCACCACTTGGAATGAATGAGCAGAGAGATTTCTGACGAAGTATTTCCCACCTACTAGGAATGGCAAGCTTAAAGCTGAGATTGTATCATTCAGACAATATGTGGATGAACCTTTTAATGATACTTGGGAAAGATATAACGAACTCCTTAGAAAGTGTCCTCATTATGGTTTGTCTTACTGTGTTCAACTTGAGATATTTTACAATGGATTAAATTCGGCCATATAGAGTATGGTAGATGTTTCAGCAAAGGTTGCCTTATTGTCAAGAACTTATAATGAAGCATATGAAATCTTGGAAAGGATATCTACAATCAGCTGTCAATGGTATGATGCAAGGACAAATCCTAGAAGAGCACTACAAGGAGGAGCATAAGTAAATGCGTTAACATCCATTAGTGCAGACATAGCATCGTTGACAAACATGATTAAAACCCTACTCTTAGGGAATGCTACACCGCAGAACACTACTGTGGATCAAGTCACAATGGAGTCATGTGTTTTCTGTAGAGAATGACATACCTATGAGTTTTGCCCAAGCAATCCAACATCAGTCTGTTACATAAGCAGAAATAATCCTCATTCCAACACCTACAATCCTGGGTAGAGGAATCATCACAATGTTTCTTAGAGTCAAGGAGGTAATTACCATGACCCTTCGATATAGTAGAATGGAAATTATCCATCTGGATTTGAGTAGTAGAATCAGTAGTTTGTGCCATAGCAGAATAGGCAATTGCCCTAGCACAATTCTAGAAATTTGCTTGAGAACCCTATGAAGATATATATGGCTAAAAAAGATGCGATTATTCAAAGCCAACAAGCTTCGTTGAGGAATTTGGAAATTCAAATTGGACAATTAGTGAGTGAGTCGAAGACTCGACCTCAAGGACAACTTCCTTCTGACAACAAAAATCCTAGGAGTGAAGGTAAAAAGCAAGTGTAAGCAGTAGAACTCAGAAGTAGAAAACCATTAGCTGGAACAAGTTTTTTGCCTCAGTATAAAAGCTAGAATCAAAATTCTACTTATCAACAAGAAAGCGCAAGTAGTGAGGTAAGACTTGAAGAAACAGTAAGAGAAAGAGATGAATTAGAGGAAGTTCTTATAAAAAAAACCTGTAGAACCTAAAAAATCTACCACTGTAATTCCTTTCAAACCTCTACCACCGACCTATACCACTAACCTATCCACAAAGGCTCAAGCATAAAACTCAAGGGGTACAATTTAAGAAATTTTTAAAGGTTTTGAAACAACTTCACATAAACATATCGTTGGTAGAAGCTTTGGAGCAATGCCAAATTATAAGAAATTCCTCAAGGGCATTCTGACCAAGAAGAAGTTGTTAGGAGAATATGGGATTGTAGCTTTGACTGAAGAGTGTAGCGCAGTCTTGAAAAATAGGCTACCTTCGAAGGTTAAGGATCCTGGATCATTCATCATTCCAGTTTTGATTGGAGGAAAAGAACTCGGAAGAGCATTATGTGATCTTGGGGCTAGTATCATTTCATGTCGTTATCCGTCTACAACAAATTAGGAGTGAGTAGCTAACAGGTCAATTACATATTTTGAAGGTAAAATTGAAGATATTTTGGTGCAGGTAGACAAGTTCATATTTCCAGCCGATTTCATCATTCCTAGCCACAAGCAAGACACTCATCGATGTTCAAAAAGGAGAGTTGACCATGAGAGTGCATGACCAAGAGGTAAAGTTGGTGTTTGATTCCATGAGATATCTACCAGAAGTTGAGACGCGTTCAACAATACAATTACTTGAGGAAGTTGTAGAAGATACATTCGAGACAAAATCACAAGAGCAGCACATTTAGGGCATGTTTGGGGGAAGTTTAAGGGGAGTGTACTTGGGGGGAAGTAAGCCCACACTCCCTTTGGCTCAAGGACTTGGGTGGGCTGCACCTACTCTCTTTCACTATTTACAACTCCTCAAATTACTATTTACAACTCCAGCAACTTAACCCTTAATTTATCGATGAAGGTGGGAAACACTTTGCTAGAACTGTCACTGATGAAGGTAGATAAATCATGCAAAGTTTTCAAGTATGGAATGGAATCTTCTATCAAATTAGATTCTTTTTTACTAGCCATGTTGTCCTTTTTTCATTCCTTTTTTAATTTTAGATTGCCTTTGACATGTATTCTTCCAAGGAGACAATGTCAGACATCTGCATAAACTTCTTTTCATTGAATAAAGTTCACAAGTGAACTCGTACTTTATCATGTAGGTATAAGTCGGAAGAATCAAAAGAAAAAAAACCTATGATAGTTTGCATGACAATGTCATGTATATTACACATTTCCAGTCTTATTCTCCAATGTTCAACTTAAGCAAAAAGGCTCTTTGTATGATTTTCCCCACTTATATGTTCCTCCATTGTTCATTTAGTTTTGTAAATTTTGTTTTGATATAATCATTTATCATTTATTGCTTAGTGATTTAGCAGAATGGAGGACTATGCTTATTGTTCAAGAGCTCGAAAGAGAGGTTAAGCTCTTATGGGAGTTGAGGAAGAGCCGCAACTCAAATTTAGAGCTCAAAAGAGGGGCCTTTTTTTTGTTGCTTATTGGGTAGATATGTGATAGTGTTATACTTATTTTGTAGAAATTTTAGATCTTGATATATCTAGATAAACAGGAAATTACATCTAGATTCTAGCTTAGTAATTTCATGGCTAATGATACTATTTTGAACGTATATCTTTATTTCTTTTGTTCAAGTATGAAATGATTGATTTCTTCTCCATTTAGTTTGCAATTTTGTTTTATTATGAGATAATATTTTTAATTTTCAATCGTACAAGAATGTTTGCAAGCAATGCATGAAGACAATAATGTTTTGTAGAAT
>JAOANK020582291.1:0-12074 GCA_026257165.2 Telfairia occidentalis
CCTAACAATCAATGACCACTTAATTGCAAGGTATTTAATGCTGGAATTTGAAAAGCAAGCAGAAAATTCAATGCATTCCATAAAGAATCAACAAATTTAATGGGTCTTTAAAATCCCAACACCCTAAAACACAAATAAATTAGCTCCTATACATCATGAATCGGTACAGAAACATCCAGAAAAATCCCATAGAATAGAAAATATACTGAAAATACAATAGAAGAGAAGACTCCCGGATGAATTCCACGTCGTTTCCACTATAGGCATGCTTCTCGAAGTGAGATAACCCAATCTCGAGCACTCCAAGACCTCTCCAACCTTCTAGAATAATAGCCTCATCAATTTTTGTTGAAACCCATCGAAAATTGCACCCAAAAAATGTTCCCTAGCCCTAATCGATAAAGAACACATTTATACTGATCTGCCGACAGCGTCGAGACGCTATAAGACAGCGTCGCGACGCTAGTTCAAAATTTTTTTCCAAAACGTACGTTTTAGGTGACGTAAAAAAAAATTGCAGCGTTGAGTCGACGTTGTCCTTGTGCTGCAGTGGTAGGGCACGCGAGCGTTGAGCGGCGTTGGGCCAGCGTCGAGGGAGCATCGCATGTACGGACACGCATGGGGGGCGATGCGCCGCGGGCATGCGCGAGTTACTGATGGGGTGCTTAGCTGTGCGGTAGTAAAGCTGTCTTTAACAGCGTCTCGACGCTGATGATCCAAGCCCAAAATTTTCAACTGATTTCAGCGTCTCAACGCCTGTGCATGGCGTCTTGACGTTGCCTCCTCGGGTCCCTTTGTATTTGCTCTCTTTTCTTCTTTCTTTAGCCAAAATTAGTTTTCCTAATCTCATTTCTCGACCCAATCATCCCAAAATCATATTTCCTTCTAATTATGCCCAGTACCTACAATTTAACATAAAAACACGTAAAAGTACTGAAATTATCGAACAAAATTAGCTAAAATTAAGTCTAAAGATAGCATTTGTTTTATTGGGTCAATTTCTTTGCGGGCGTGTTGTGGCTGTTTCTACGAATTTTTATTCTTGGCCCAAAACCCAATCTCTTGCCCATTTAATTCTCCAAAATTCACCAGCTTATTCTCAAAACCCTCCCGACTTTTTTGTCCCTCATTGCTTTCCTCCAATAATTTAGAAATCTTTCCGTTTAAAATAATGTCACTTTGCCTTAGTGGTCTCTTAACCGTTTCAAAAATATTTAAGTGGGCTCTACTAATTTCGTTTTTTCCTTCTACGTCCATATCCCCTATTTAATTCGCCTCCATATTCTCACTAATGGGGGAATATATCTTGCTGAATATTCTCTTGATCTTCCCTTATCTATTTCAGCTCTGAGACATTTATGGAATCAACGAATTTTTTCTTTCTTTTCCTTTTCGATTCCTCGCTGTCGTCCACGGTTGCCGAATGCATCACCGCCTCCCTCTCCGGCGTGCCTTCCTTCTCCCATTTTTTTTTCTCTCAGTCTTTCGTCTCCTCTTTCCTAATCCGACTTCCACGTTGTCTGCCCACCCATTTTGCAGCCGATTTATCCCGAGTATCAAAATTTGATTTTCATAACGAAGGAGCTCTCAGCCATTCTCCATATATTTCTTTTGTCGAATGAACCTTTTGCTTATCACATTCACGGTAAGAATGCCCAATTACGCCGCAGCTATAACAAAAGTCTGGTAATTTTTCTAATTGAATTGGACTTAATTGGTTAAGACATATAAACTCCATCCAAAATTTTGGAGAGGCATAATTAAGACTTTTAAATATTTTTGTTACAGGTTCTTAACAGACTTCAATTATTAAACTATGTCGAAAGTGAGTAGGTTTTTTTGAAATTTAGAAACTAAATAAAGAAAAAAAAAGTTAAATTTATAATTTAAAATAACAATTTGTAAATTAGTTATGATAATTGTACTACTGCAGGATAGTGTCGACATATTCGGACTCTGTTTCAGCAAACAGAATTCATTTTATCCATTATTGTTTTTACAGAAAGATGAAATTTCCTTTCCGTATTCATGAATTGAAGTCGAAATTGAGGAGAATAGAAACGGGACAAAGGAGATAAAAGAAACAAAAAAACAAAAGTGCACTACAAATCGAGAATAGAAGGAACTATAAATCCGAGGGTGGAAATAGACATTTGAGTACAAAATTAGGGCCAAATAAGATCAACAGAAACCCTAGCCTCCTCGAGAAATTCGTCCATTACAGGTTCATCAACGCAGATCTGGCTCTTGTGGCAATCGATCGACGGCGGCTTTGCGGAGGCACAAACAGACGACGGAGGCGGGAGAGGAAGCGTGAGCCAGAAATCGGGATTGGTGTTGTGGTGACGGACGAGTTCGGAGAGGAGAAGCACGAGAGAAGCCATTCAAAGAAGGAAGGAAGGAGGAAAGTTGAGATGGGATGGGGAATTTTGAAGAGGATGAGTATCGAAGTTGAATGAGGGAGAGGAAACTGGTGGGGGATTTTAATTAGGAAATAAGTCACGATGAAATTCAATGGTTGGATTGGATGCCATCTTTACTTTGCCCACCGATTTTCGTCCGTTTGGTCGAATTTTAAGCGCTCTCAATTTTTCCAATGGGTCTAAATTTAATGGCCGCTCGCCGATGTTTAGTTTTCTCCGCCGGCTTTTTTGTATTCTTTAAAAATTTAAAATTAGCTGTGTTCCTACAAATAAAGAATAAAAAAAATAATAATAACTCAATTCAACGTTTGACTTTTTTTAAGTGAAAAAAATTGATTATATTTTCTAAGTTGTGAAGTTGTATCAATTTTCACTCAACTTTCAATTTTATTAAATTAGACTTTAGACTTGGATAAATGTTACAATTTTAACCATTTATTCAATTTCTGCTAATTCACTCATTAATTTTAGCAGAAGCAACATGAAAACTTTCGCAAACTCACCAATTTTATTAAAACAAATTGTTGCACAAAATCACAAATTAACCATGGGATAACCTTGTCAAAACTTACAAATTTTAACAAAAAAAAATAGCTCTCATGTCATTTTTAACAATTTTTTGAGGAAAAATTTTTAGATGGTAAAAATTACAACATTTTTTCAAGTTTAAGATTAAGATTGTAACATTTATCTAAGTTTAATGAAATTGAAAGGTTATGATCATTAATACAATTTTACAAGTTTGGGGCTCAATTTTTTTTTATTTAATATTTTGGATGTTAACTTACGACGTTGTCCTCTCCAAACCCCACACACATTTTTTTTATAGAAAAAATACGACTGTATAAGATAGTTTGTTAAATATTTGTTAAAATATATGTAATAATCTTTTTGAAATGGAATGAATATTAAAAGTTTTATTAAACTACCATTTAGTGTCCTTGGCACGGTTTAGCTGATAAAATATTTCCTCTTGGAGGGTAAAATCTGACACAACCACATCGTAGCCACACGAGGATGTAGGGGAAAGAATGAAGAAATTATACTAAGGAACAAGATTAGCAAAGATTGACCTTAGCCTGGCCACTGCCAAACTGGCAAAGGAAAAGGCGTGCAACAACGTCTCTCTTATGAGAACTGTACATGTTGCAATCAAGGAAATGGTTGTGTGGTCGGTGCAAAGGGCGAGAGCCCCTTCCCCCAATTTAGTGGGAGTTATGCCAATGTACCACCATAAACAGGGTAGATGCCTTAAGGCACACTCTCAATGCTCACAGGGAAGATATAAATTCTCGTATGGTTTACTATCAAAGGTAAGCACAATTACTCCCTAAATTCTACTAACTTGAGCATTGGAGCATGCACGCATAACTCCAAACTGAAGTTAGATCATCTTTCAGGTTATCTCGACCTCTCACTATGTTACCTCGACCTTTCCAGTCAGAAACCCCACTACTGTCTTCAAGGGAAATTCTTGGTGTCGTATGTGGAAAAGAAATTATCACTTGCTAAAGTTTTTTTTTACTAGCGAAATGGTAGACTCAAATCCAAAACATTCTGAACATTCAAGCAACAATGAACGAAGCCAACTGCTCTCTTCGAGATGAGATCTGAAAAACCCTTCTCCCTCAGCATCTCACGGTCGCCCTCACAAGCGTGGCGAATGAGGGCACAATGGGGGAAACACCAATACTTCTAGCACCAATCAAGTAGCAAGGCCAAATAAAATTGAATGGCAAACTTGTTAGGAGCTTTTGAATAGTGTTAGACGAAGGTTACGGGCCCCTCCTTTGTTTGTGATCCAGCGAGGGGAAAGATGTAGTCCAAGACGAGCCAGCACTCGGCTTGAAGGATCAACTCCTGGTCGAAGAGTGTCGTTCTGTTCTCTGTCGTCCCTCACAAAGATCACAAGCCCATAGCCAGTCATGTGACTTGCAAGACGTGCTAAATGAAAAAGTGTGAGAACGCAGTGGTACTTTAAGCTATCGTCCCAACACTTAAGTCTTGAAACTAGGAATTGGAGGATCGAGTTGCATAAGCTCTGTGACGACCTTAAAGAAGCCATGAAACGTGAGGTCAATGACCACCAAGAACGACTACAAGAAGATTGTGGCACCCAAGAAGCATAAGTTGTTGAATCAGAACAATCCCTCATTCACCTAGGAGATCATGGATGCTAACGTGTCTAACAAGTTCAAAGGCCCTACTATAAAGCCATGCAACAAGACAGGTGACTCAGTCAAGCACTTGGAGACTTACCTGTCCTTCATGAAGCTTCACAATGTGTTGGACGCCGTTGAGCCTTCAGAATCATGCTCGTGGGCACGACAAGGGTGTGGTTTTGTCCGCTTATAGGCAAAAACATCTCCTCATTCCAAGAGTTGATCAAGCTCTTCATCGACTAGTTCCTAAAGAACCACGATAACTGACGACCAACATTGCACCTCATGATTATCAAATAGAAACTAGGAGAATTACTACGAGACTTCATCACAAGATTAAAAAAGGAGTTCTTCCAAATAAGCGAATGCTCAAATGACATCATTATCCTCACCTTCCATAATGGTTTAACAAATGAACACCTAACGAAATCTTTATCTCGAAAACTGGTGAAAACCATCACCGAGCTTCTCACCAGGGCCCATCAATTTATGGCTTTCGAGGAACTCGTCACGTTGAAGAGAGGGAATAAAGAAAGAAGAGAAGGATCGCTCAACCTTGAGTCAAAGGTAAAGAATGGATAGAGAGAAACAATTAGCACAGTTCAAAAAATGAGCATCGAAGTGATCGTCCATCCTGACAATTGACTAATTTCGTTAGGGCATTATGGTATTTTAGAATTTAGTTTAGAAAAGCTAAAATTCCGAAGAAAATTTAGGGCTCAACAGTTATTGCAATGGGAGGTTTTAGGGTGGCCATGTGGGGTGTATTGAAGTTATCAATAAAAGAAATTATAAAAGGGGTTTTTTTAAGAAAGAAGAGATAAGTTCAAGGGAGAAGAAGAAGAAGAAGAAGAAGGGGAAGGGGAAGGAAAGAAGCATCATTTTGAGTTTTGGTAAGTATTTTGGTGGGGTTTAATTTTTTTTGTTGAAAAAAAAAACCGTTGGTAAAAGCTTGTCGATAAAGAAGAGGAAGGGTACCCAAGTTGGGGTGTTGCAAGGTTGAAGATGAAGTGAAAGAAAGAAAAAAAAACAAAAATTGTTTGTAGAATCGTGAGTTCTATAGAGGGAGAAGAAGATGAAGTTGAGATTTGAAGAGAGAGAAGGAGAAATGAATTTATGTGTAAAATTAAAAAAATAAATAAATGAATTTGGAGATGGGAACGTCACGTGGGAATGAAGGAAGAGAAGAGAGATAGTGTAATGAATTTGGGGGCCCTACATGAATGAGAGAGAAGAAATGGTGGAAAATTTTGAAATTTTAGTACATGATATTAATTTAAGAAAGAGGATAGGTTTAAATGTTGATGAAATTTTCATTGTTAAATTATTGAATTTGTAGGTTGGAATTAACTATTTACTAAATAGCTATTGGATTATATTGTAGGTCAATCTGGAATTGAGACTGCCTTTTATCAAAATTTTTCACTTCAGTAGTTTTGTGAATCGATTTATTTTAGATAATATTTTTATTTATTAGTATTAAAGAATTTTTAGAATATATAATTAGTTATGTATGATTTAGTATGATTGCAATAAATTTTAGAAATCATTGTCAAGAATTTAGAATTATTTTATCATTTTAAGAAAAGTATGAAATTTATGAAATGTTTAGAAATATGATTTAGAATGAATATAGAATATTGATAAGTTCATCGATTTTACGTTAAATGTGGTTTTCAAACCGCTAGATCATTGTACTCAAGTAATTACCCGTATGCTATATGAATGTGTTTCTATAATATACTAAGATAGAAAGAGGCCTATAAGACTCATTTTAGCTCTGTGCATGTATGACTAGAGATTATTCTGTTTTGTATCTGAGATCACTCGATACACAATATGACTAGAGATTGCTTTGCTTTGTGTTTGAGATTACTCGATACATTGTATGACTAGATTGCTCTGTTGTGTGTAATTAGATTACTCTACTTCAGTATGACTAGAGTTGGGTACATGTTTATTGATGAGTTTTTCTAGCTTATGTTTATGCAACTATTGATTACAATTTTATCTTCAACCATAGTTGCTTTTATTTAAAAGATGTTTATAGAGTTTAAAACTGTTGTTGTTCATAATATTAGTTTTATATGATTATTTTACTATTAAACTACCACTCACTGAGCTTTTTGGTTCACCCTTTATCCTTTGTTTTTCTACAAGGTAGTCCTTGAGTTTCAAAAGAATATAGTTGACCAGCGTGTGCCACCCAAGAATTCTCAAAAGTTGCATCTCATTATGTATGTACATATATAATGTATTTCGATTTTGTGGGGAAGTTCTTGTTTAAAACTAAGTTATATATATATATATATTTATATTTTTTGTTGTACTTATGGTTGTTTTAATTGAAGTTTAGCTCAAAGCTAGAATAGTTATGGGCAATAAGCTTCACATTTATGTAGGGTCTGTTGTAGGCACTACTCATTCTAAAAGTAGTAGGATATTTTAGGGCGGGTCGTGACAATTTGGTATTAGAGCAAAGATCTTGCATAACATGAGTAGTAAATGTTTTATAGTTCATGTAGTAATTTTGTGATATGAATTGCATTGTAGGTTGTCTTGCCTCATGGTGGCAAAACCCATATACTATAGGACTTTGAAATTCCAGATACTACTGGTAGACAAAACATTATGGAAGAAGAAGAAGTTTGTGGGACTGACTACCAACAAAGAGAACATCAAGGGAATATAAGTGGTGAGAAAGTACACCTGATGCCTACAATGACACATAGTGTAGCTGAAGGAATGCAGATGTTTGAGAATGATCTTGTAAAAAAATTTTAAAATTGAGTGGCTAAAAGATTTAGGGGCGAAGCCATTTATGGGAACAACTAATCTAGGCAAAGCAAAAATTTGGTTGGAAGACATAGAAGCATGCTTGCAAGTCATGGAGTGCTTCGATGATAAAGGAGTGAGACTTACAACATTACTTCTTCTAGAAGCATCACTAGACTGGTGGAAGTTTGTTGTGAGCAGGCAGACAGGCTTTGAGATAATGACTTGGAGAGATTTCAACAAAACTTTTACTGAAGAATATTATCCACGATCGTTTAGAGATGGAAAAAGAAGGGAATTCCTTACTTTGGAGCAAGGAATAATAATTGTTGTTAAATAACAGAGGAAATTTATCGAGCTCTTCTATGCAACCACTATGATTGAAGATGAGAGTGATAAGTGTAGAGGATTTGAGATGGTTTACGAGAAAAAATTTGAACTATTGTTACATGATCAGAAGTGATGGAATTTAAAAGGCTTGTTGAAGCCTCTATGAGAATCAAAAAGAGTAGGGGAGAAAGAAAAAATCAGAAAGAAGCATCCAAAAATGTGCGTAGAGTTACAACCAGTACCACTAGTTATTCTGAGATAGATCCTTCAAGGGTGGTAATAAGAATTTTGCATCAAAGGTGATGAGTCGTGGCAATTTTAAGTAGAGATCACGTGGAAACTAGAACTTTAGTGCAAACACAAATGTCAATCAACAAGCTGCTAGTGATTTAAGTTAGTTTATGAGACCTTCGAGAAGTCAACAACAGCAAAGAGAGTCTACATCTAGTTATAGTAGATATCATGTGTGCCAAAGCTGTGGTGAGCTCTATAGAGGTCAATGTTTATGGGGAGCAAATGCTTGTTATGAATGCAGTCAAGCAGGTCATATGAAAAGAGAGTGCCCTCTGTTGTTCCAAGAATGCAGTATGTCGTACGGCGCATCGTCAAGATCGGTTGCCCAAGGGCAAGTGGATTTGAAAGCAAAACCAGTCACAATAAGAGGTGAAGGACCAGTTAATGTCGAAAGCTCGAGTAGAGCAAAGTAGAAGGGACAAACGAGAAGCCCTTGTAATCAAAGAAAGATCTTTGCAATGACTCAACACGAGGCCTAGGAGCAGCCAAATTTGGTTACAAGTATGATGTTTAATTTTTGCAAAAATGCATGTGTGTTGATTGATCCTAGAGCTACACATTCGTTTACTTCATTTATATTCTCTACTAGAGTGAGTAAAGAGTTAGAATTGTTGCGTACTGAGTTAATAGTAGCTAAACCTATTGGTATATTATTAATAGCAATTGGGGTTTATCGTGATTGTGTGGTTTAAATTGGTGATAAGAAGTTAAATGTGGATTTAATACCATTGAATATTCAAGAGTTTGATGTTATACTGAGGATGGATTTCTTATCCACACATCATGCATCAATTGATTGCTATCGAAAGGAGGTCATTTTTAAACGACCTGGAGAAGCTGAAATTATTTTTAGAGGTGCAAGGAAAATCTTGTCATCCTGTGTGATCTCTTGTCTAAAGGCCACTAAGGAGAGGATGTAAAGTATACTTAGCATATGTGATTGATACACAAGTTGGTAAAGGAAAACTTGAAGATATACTGATGCTACAAGAATATCCAGTTATATTTCTAGAGGATTTGTCTAGTTTACCACCTAATTGAGAGATTGAATTTGGAATCGACCTAATACAAGGTATTGTCCCAATTTCTAAAGCACCATTTTGGATGGCTCCTATAGAACTAAGAGAATTGAAGACACAATTGAAAGAGTTAAAAGATAAAGGTTACATCAGGTCTAGTGTATCACCATGGGGAGCACCAACATTATTTGTGAAGAAGAAGGATGGTACCTTAAGATATCGATTATAGACAATTGAACAAGGCAACGATACGAAATAGATATCCTTTATCAAGAATAGACTATTTGTTTGATCAACTAAAGGGTGCTTTGGTATTCTCTAAGATTGATTTGCATTTAGGATATCATCAGCTAAAAGTAAAAGAAGCAGATGTATAAAAAATTGCGTTTAGGACACGTTATGGGTATTATGAGTTCGTAGTTATACCTTTTGGTTTAACTAATGTTCCAGCAACATTTATGGATCTAATGAATAGGTATTTCATCGATATTTGGATCAACTTGTAATAGTATTTATTGATGACATCATAGTGTACTATAGCAACAAAGATTAACATGCAGAATATCTTAAAATCGTATTGCAGACATTACGTGAGAAGAAGTTATATGCCAAATTTAGCAAGGTGTGAGTTTTAGCTTGATCATGTTGTATTTTTGGGTCATGTGGTTTCTGAAAAAGGCATTTATGTTGATCCCAAGAAAATTGTGGCAATGGTTCAATGCAAGCAACCTACTCTGGTTATAGAAATTTGTTGCTTTCTTGTTCTAGCAAGGTACTATCATCGATTTGTGGAAGGATTCCCAAAGATAGCACTCCCAATGACTAGTATGAACAAGAAGAATCTAAATTCATATGGACAAAAGAGTGTGAGTGAAGATTTCAGGAATTAAATTAGAGACAAGTTTGTGCCCCGATATTAACACTTTCTACACGTGGTATAGAGTTCGATACCTTCAGTGATGCCTCTCACAAAGGTCTTGGGTGTGTTTTGATGCAGAAAGGAAAGATGATAGCTTATGCATCCAAACAATTGAGGAAACATGAGTGAAATAATCTAACTCATGATTTGGAGTTAGTTGCAGTAGTTTTGGCATTGAAAGTTTGGTGGCATTACTTGTATGGCGAGAAGTGTCATCTATATACAAATCACAAGAGTCTCAAGTATATATTTGATCATAAAGAATTAAATTTGAAATAGAGAAGGTCACTGGAATTTATAAAAGATTATGATTGCACCATTAAGTATCATCCTAGCAAAGCGAATGTTGTAGCTAATGCCATAAGCAGGAAGCCTAGTTGTCCAAGAGCTCCACTTAAGGCACTCAGTTTTTCTTTGCTGGGTGAGTTAAAAACTCTAAATGCTGAAGTAGTAGTAGATGATCTAGGAGTTTTATTTGATCACTTTCAAGTTAAGCCTACTTTAATTGATAAAATCATAGAAGCTCAACTTGAAAATCTATTTTTGAAGAAGATAAAAGAGGAAGTAAGAAGAAGTCCACAAACCAATTATACATTGAAAAGTGACAACATGTTGTTTAGGTATAATCACCTATGTATACCTAATAATGTGGATTTAAAAAACAAGATATTTGAAGAAGCTCATGGTTCAATTTATGCCATGCATCTAGGAAGTACAAAAACGTATCGAGCATTAAAGGAGCATTACTAGTGGCCTGGTATGAAGCAAAAAATAACAGAATTTGTATCCAGTTGTCTGATTTGTCCACAAGTGAAACTGATACGTTAGAAAGTTGTAAGACCTATAATTCTACTTCTAATTCCAAAATAGAAATGAGGGCCTGTCACCATGGATTTTTTGTTTGGACTTCTTCATACCCAGAATGGCCATGACGGTATTTGGGTAATTGTGGACAGGTTGACTAAGACTACTCGATTTTTGCCAATTAAGATCACATTTTCCCTTGATAAGTTGGCTAAGTTATATGTTGATGAAATAGTCTGCTTATATGGAGCTTCAGCATCCATTATCTCAGATAGAGATACTAGATTTGCTTATAAATTTTGGCCTAGCTTACACAAGGCCATGAGTACTAAATTGCATTTTAGTACAACTTTCCACCCACAAATAGATGGACAGTCCGAAAGAACTATCCAAATTTTGGAGGATATGTTGCGTGCTTGTGTACTACAATTCAAAGGAAGTTGGGATACACATTTATCTTCGATGGAGTTTGTTTATAATAACAGTTATCATTCCAGTATAGAGATGGCGTCATTTGAAGCATTATATGATAAAAAATGTCAAACTCCAGTCTGTTGGGATGAACTTGGAGAAAGAAATCTATTAGGATCTGAACTTGTTTAAATTACTACTTAACAAAGTGAAGATAGTCAAGGAAAACTTGAAGATTGCTCAAGATCAACAAAAGAATTATGTAGATAGATGCTGGAAAGATTTGGAGTTTATGCTGGGCGAAAAAGTTTTCCTTCGATTATCACCTTGGAAGGGTGTGTTGAGATTTGATAGGAAAGGAAAATTGAGCCCTAGACATATCGGCCCATATGCGATAGTCGAGCATATTGGGTCGGTAGCTTATCGTTTAGCTTTGCTAGTAAAGCTGTCTTGAATTCATGATGTATTTCATGTCTCCATGCTGGGTAAGGAAATACCAAATCTATTGCATATACTTGAATCGCAACCAATACAATTAAAAAAGAACCTATCATATGAAGAGAAGTCGCCACAAATCCTAGATAGGAAAGAACATGTGTTGTGGAATAAGACCATTCATTTCGTTAAATATTATGGTGAAATCATGCAGTTGAAGAGGCGAATTGGGAATGAAAAGAACAGATGTGTGATCAATACCCTCACCTATTTTCCTGATTAGAGCAGTCGAATTTCAAGGATGAAATTCTAAAAAACGAGGTAATATTTGTAAGGGCATTATCCTCTTTTTGAATTTAGTGTTAAAAAGCTAAAATTTTGAAGAAAATTTGGGGCTGCATAGTGATTGAAATGAGAGGTTTTAAGGTGGCCACGTGGGTTGTATAGAAGTTATTAATAAAAAAAGTTATAAAAAGGTTTTTTTTTTTTTTAAGAAAGAAGA
>JAOANK020582728.1:0-12071 GCA_026257165.2 Telfairia occidentalis
TTGAAGAAAGGTTCTTCAAAGAGAATAGCAAGTTCTCCAAGTGGTGGTGTTCGTGATACAGAATACGCACGTGAATTAAAGAAAGGTTCTTCAAAGGTAAAATCGTTCTCTGTATTTTAGTTTTCTGTAAATTTTCTTCCTACCCAAATTCATGTTTAAATGCATTAAGCGTTCAACCGCTTCCGCTGGGAATTCGATTCCTTCAATTTTTTGATACTGTAAGTTATCATGATCCTACTACCTAGATACATGAGATTATTGATTATGTGTGGTTGGAAGGATGTGATGTGAGTTTTGTGTAAGCCAGTTACTAATGAGAGGTTTGTAATGTTCTATTTTCTATGAATAATGGAAAAGCTTTGGGCCCTTATGTGAGTTTTATCCTAGTGACACTATTGATACAATCTACTTTGTAAATGTAACAAATAATTTTATTCGAATCGTTCATGTTTGTGGAGGTATCATACATAATGTGATTGCGTAAGACTAGACTGCAATGTGTTCTGTACTTTTTTTGTAAGACAATTAAATAAAATGCAAACACATCATTAGAATGATCATATGCCCATTTGA
This sequence comes from Telfairia occidentalis, assembly GCA_026257165.2. Taxonomy (NCBI): domain Eukaryota; kingdom Viridiplantae; phylum Streptophyta; class Magnoliopsida; order Cucurbitales; family Cucurbitaceae; genus Telfairia; species Telfairia occidentalis. The sequence goes on from JAOANK020582728.1 coordinate 574, forward strand.
TCTTAATCTTGAGTGTTGTTATAACTCATGTCTATGCAGTTGTGTTCTTTAAGCAACGTGGTATGGGGGACTTATGTAACGACCCCACTTAAAAATTAACCTCAAGATCGTTACTTCATGCATGCATAAATACCCTTAAGCTCAAATTTCAGTAGTGAAATAAAATACTTAAAAGAAACTTTAAAATTCAAAAATACATTAGTCAGGATCCCAAGTAAAAATCTCACCAAAAGACATTCAAAACAAAGAAACACATCAAGAGAATTACAGTCTAAAAAAAACATAAACGAATTGATTAAAGTTCACTAAAATATGTAGACTTGTCTGGCCACGCAACGTCTGTCGTCAACCACCATGCACAATACGTTTGTTACTTGAAAAATGTTAACATAATAGATTGAGTATTTTTAACAAATACCTAGTAAGTGACCCAACCTACGTGGTCAGACCTACAAACACACAAATTCATGCAAACTCATGGTGTAATCTTTTGGGACCTTTTATTCAATGGTTGACAGTATACTATATTTTTCATGTTGGATGAACAACAACCTTATCACACCATGATGTCATCTCGCTTTGAGCACAAGTGTGGGCCCTCGAAATAATTCGGGGCATCCGACTACGTCTGATGACAGATGACACTCATTCAGCATAGTTGGATCCCACCCAACACCGACCCTTTAGGTGTGGGAGGCAGTTGTCATCCTCTTACAAAATCATGGATTTATGGTTCATGCAAGGTCCTACATACATACGACATGAATTCTCAATATCATACATCATGCATGTTGTATCACATTATTAAGTATCAATATACCATATATTATCAAACAATTCACAAGCATACTAACACATGTAATAGAATATCACATAACACATCGACGTCATACAAGAAAAGACGCCACAACACTTATTATAGATTACTAATACATACATGACATATTATATTATTCATCAAGATATCCTACACATACATGTATTGAAACATACATACACATATATCATCCAACCTACGCCCTTAACTGGTCTGTAAGTGGAGTCACTTACCTTTAACGAGTTCTAAACTTCTCTTTCAAACTAGTCAAAGGATTATTCGGTCAACCTAAAGTCAAACATGACAATTCACTCTAGAAACTCAACTTAAACTAACTTTTAACGGATTTCGAGGCTGGACCTAGGGACAATATATTGTAGAGAGCTTCCTATTTAGGAAAAACTTCGCCAAGCGCCACCATTTTTTACTCACGAACCACTAGATCTGAAACTACAAGACACCACGAACCCAACACTACCAACCGTGCACCAACTTGCCCACTCATGCACCCACACGCGCGGCTCGAAGGGTGGCGCGTGAGATCTACTTGCCGTTGTGGGCAATGCCTTTCTCCAGCGTGTGTGGCTTCACCTCTGGCCCATTCGACGTTTTGTTTCCACTAACATGTAGATTCGGTTCTCGAGGTCCTTTTCAACCTTTCGTTGCACCACTTTTTGGCAGGAAAAAGGAAGAAAAATGCGGTTAAAGGTTGTACCGAACAACAAAACACCAACCAATGCTCTTACTTTCCAAATCTGAAGTTCCTCACTGCCTTTAGCTGCCCATTGTCGAAAGTGAGAAAAAAAAATGCTTGATTTGTGATGAAAACAATAAGAAAAAGGCTCTAAAATGCAAGAAACACCTACCAGAGCTTTCACCAGCGTTCCCGACCACCAAACTGATTCTGGAGCTACTGCTACTAGTGGAGGCCAGTGTGGCTGAGAGAGACAGTGACAGAGAGAGAAAGAGAGAACGTGCTTAAGAGGGACAAAATGTGAGTGATGGAGAAAATCTTTTTTTTTTTCTTTTTGGCAACCAACACTAAAAGGTGGCTAGGGTTGTTTAATATAGCTTAAATATGGCACCTTAAACCCCTAACCTTAACCATGCCCATACTATTTACAACTTTGCCACAACTATTTTTTTAAAAATTTTTCCTTGTTCCATAAAAATCCAAAATAAAAATTACTTAACCCTTCTCCAAAATGCCCTAAATAATTTTCTAATTAAATAGACACAAAATTTCACAAAATGTTTATCCCTATTTTTAAATTCAAAAAATTAATCTAAACTAATTAACAAAAATAAAATTATGGGATCTTACAACTTACATATTCACACAAGAAGCATTGTGTCTTGGCAACATATTCAATTAGGGAGCTAGAAATACATTCCTACACAAAATGAAAATCAGTCGCTCAATAATAAAAAGTACAAACTGTGCACTTCTCCGTATTGAGTGTGTAAAGTATTCCTTTGATGTGGACTTGGATAATAGGATACATGTCTTATTGATACTCAGTGAAGAGATTTTTCATGATGAGATTATGGAAAGTTATCCATTAGAGAACTAGTGAGACTTAAGAAGTAGGAGGTGAGGTCAGAAGCAATATGGTAATTTCGTCCAAGGGGACCATGAGTCACTTTGTGAAAGATTAAATGAGTTTTCATGATGAACATAATGTAAGAAAATTACTCAGATCTGATTTGGAACCCAACAGAGTGGATGCAGACGCATTGATCAAAATTACACATAAGTTGATTATAAGAATTTTATCAAGAAAAACACAACTTTCCAAAAAAAAAAAAAAAAGAACTTACCTTTGGGATGTCGCAAATGCGGTAGTAGATCTTGGGACTTCATATGATCATCTGAGTTATCCTGGATGTGCTACGAACCGGTGTCTAGGCACCCTTTAGAAGGACTGAGAAGAAAACCTGTAACGCCCTGTTATTTCATTTTATCATGTATGAGTACTATTTAGAATTATGGTTGAGAATTATTGGACTAATTAATTTAATTTGGGAACTAATGAGTTAGTGGAAGTTTATTTTAGGAAAGAAGATATTAGGAATAATCTTAGAAGTTTAATTGGGTTTTAATCATGGAAACATAAGTAGAAAATGAAATAAATTGGGAACGGTATTCTTGTAATTAAGAAAAAAGGGAGAAGGATTAGGGTGGTGGGTGTAACCTTTAAATATAAAAGAAAGGAACCCTAGCCTCCATCTCTCTTTTTTTTTTGTGAAAAAAAAATTCAAAACTCTCTCCCTCTCTTCCTTCCATCTCACGCACACTCCCTCTCCCCCTCCTCCTCCAGCTAACGGCGACGGCACCAGTACAGCGGCGCACCAACACAACGACGAACTAGCCCACAGTGAGGATTTCTCTCTCTCACACGCGCATATTGTAGGAAAATTACTCAAATCTGATCTAGAACCCAGCACAGCAGAAGTGGGCTCATTGATTAGAAAATGTAGATTGCAATGGCTACTTTTGATTAAAAGGATTTTTATAGAAAATAGTTTTCGAAAAACTGACTATTGGGATGACAAAGAAATAAAAAAGATGTTGGAAGGACTCCACATGATCTTTAAAGCTATCCTCCATTTGCTACGACCTGGTGTGTGGGCATTTTTTTGGGAGAACTAAAAAGAAAACTAATTTTCTTCTGGCTCTTGAGAGGAAAGGGAGGTCATGACTTCCTTCTTCAAGGCTTGACCATAAGTTTCCTGATATAAAGCCAAAACCCTAAGAGCTTTTAAATTCTCTAATTCTAATTAATAGTTTAGCTCCCATCTCATGGGTTTCAATTCATGGACTCTTCCATGGACCTTAATACTAAGTCATGCTCCATTGGACTTTCAAAACCCAATGGACTCTTTTCCTATGTAATTGGGCATAAAGTTAGTCCAACTATCCAATTGGACTTCCAAAGTCCAATTAGTCTAATTTTTAATTAATTAATAACAAATCTAATTTATTATTAATAACCAAATTAAATAATCTTAATTTGTAATTAATAACAAATCTAATTTATTATTAATATCCAAATTAAATAATTTAATTAAAATTAAATAATATTTATTATTTAATTTTCTCCCAATCAATCGTTCGTTGCAGAGGTAATGAGCTAGCAAGGGGACCTTATGGACTTACAGCTTTGAGCTTCAATGGTTAAGATCGGTTAGTCAAACTCTTCAACTAACTAATCCCACCATTAACTCAAGGTAACTCCACTATAAACCTGAAGTTGAACTCTCACACTGAGTTATGTTTACGAATATAACCATAACAGTTCATTTGATTCTTCACGAAGTGCCTCGTGGTTCCAGTTGGGTGAAATTACCATTTTGCCCTTGGCACCCCACTTACTCCTTAAGTACGACTTATTCTTTAATGGATAGCCTTTCATGAATCTCATCATAGGAAAATCCTTCTTGGGGTATCAAGAAGGTGGGTACCTTATTATCCAAGTCCCGAACAAACACATTAAGGGAATTACTTATATACACATTCAATTGGAGAAGTGCACATTTTGCACTTTCCACTATTGAGTGACTGTGAATTTCATCTCATGTAGGAATGTCGTCAGCTCCCCAATTGAATCCATTCCCAAGACACTAGGCTTACTGAGTGAATATATAAGTCACTCTCACCACGCTGCTCAAAGAACACACCCACATGGGTAGAAGTTCATAACACACTTAGGATTCATATCAAATGACCTATGATCATCCTAGTGATGTGTTTGCATTCTCTTTCAACGGTCTTACAAGAAATATGCAGAACACACCACGGTCTAGTCTTATGCAATCCTAATGCATACGATACCTCAACTAGCATGTTACCATATGAACAATTTGGATAAGACCATTTGTAATAGTTACAAAGTGTACCAGAAAAAGGTCATCAACCCTATCCATATATTGTAGACCATTTAAGCCATTACTCTTAAATTTGATCCTCTCGTATGTCTGATACACATCAAGTTTAAGAACAAATCATGTGGCTAAGGAGCGATTAGACATTGAATGTCGCTAAATTTGACAAGATGCACAAATAATTTTTAAGTGTATCTTATTTACATCATTATAGTTCACATGACGTCACGAGCTTAGGGCATAAATCCCAATACATACAACACTTAATGCCAACGTCCTTTTCTTCTTTCTCCAGTGACAACAATGACAAGTGGCGGCTGTAAGCCTTCTGCGAGAAGGACCACGACAGGGCGATCCGATCAACGACAGGAGGCAGCATCGGCGAACGACGAGAGGCTCGTGAAGACTACCCCAACCCGCGAGCTTCATCCAACGTGTGAGCAGTCGTAGAAAAGAAAAACGGCATGTGACCTAGCCCACTAGATAGATCAGCAATTGGGCTACGCAGAATAAGAAGAAAAAATCTCACCGGTAGCAGAACGTGGTGGTCGATGGCTCGTGTGGTGGCGCGTTTGGCGGTGCATTGACAGTAGTGGTGTGTGTTGTACAAAAAGTTCGGTATAACTCCAAAATCTTAGCCTACATGAACGTTAAAGCCTAATTTCGAGAATATTCGCTAACATTCTCAACTTTTAGAAATTATCTAGGAGAACTTGATTGAGGAGGTTAGATCGGACTAGCAAGGGTTAATTTAGAATTTATTTTAGGAAGTCAAGGTAAGTGGCTTTGCTCACGGATAAGCCTTTAGGCTAGGTTAAAAAATTGCATGTTAATTGCCTTGTAAAAATATTTGACTGTGTAATATGTGTTATTTGTTGACGATGAGCATGCTTGTATGACTTTATGTTCCTGTTCATCGCATTGAAGCATTTGATTGAATGTCATGATTAGTATAAGCATGTTGATTGTTGGAGGCATCGTCTAATGAATATGTTGGGTACCTTAGAAGTATTGTAAGATTTCATGAATGAAACATGCGTTTGATATAATTGTTGAGTGAATTGGGACCTATGCATGGACTATTGTATGTTGCACATACTAAATTGATGAGTGAAGCCCCTCTCAATTTAAAGGGTTAGTGTTGGGGCGGCCTGGCTACACTGATTGAGCATCATCTATTATCAGATAGTAGTAGGACTTCTTGAGAAGAACTCACACTAGTACTCTAGAAGTGGCACGAGTAAGGGATTGAGTGCATAGTCACTAAAAGGGTTGTTAATGACATGTCATATTAATTAGGCTGCTAGTCTAGACTGAAAATATTAATAAAGTAGGTCTCACATGAGCATTGTATGATTGTATATGTTTGTATATCTGACCTCGTAGGTTGGGTTGCTTATTAAGTATTTGCAAAGTTGGTTGTGAAGAGGTCATGGTCGAGTCACTTAGTTTTCTGCATTATTTTATTTATTTGGTTTTCAACCTTTAAATTATTGTTGGATTATTTATTTTGTATATTGGAGCTTTATTGGATTTTAGTATTCGTAATAATTTTATATAAGATTTTTTATATTGTTTAATTTTATTTTAAATTGGGATCCCAATAAGTTATTTATTAATTTCTGATTTTCTCATGATTATTTTATGGTGATTTAAACCTTATAAATTATCTTCGAGTCCTTTTATCGTTTTAAGCATGCATGTTAGTAACGATCTTAGGAAAAATTGAGTCCTAGAAGTCGGGTCATTATAAAACTATTTTTCTTCATGGTGGTCGCCGAGAGGAGAGGGAGGCAGAGAATACGTAAAGGATGCTCCCTTAGGTTTAGCCATAAGTTTCCTTATATAGAGTTAAAACCCTAAAACTTTTTAAATTCTCTAATTTAATTATGAAAATCAAAATCTCTTGTAATTTTTATTAATTGCTCAGCTCTCATCTCTCATGGGTTTGGGTTCATAGACCCAACACTAAACCATGCCCCATTGGACTTCAAAAACCTAATGGGCCCATTTCATAGATAATTGAGCCCAAAGTTGATCAAATTAACTTATTGGACTTCCAAAGTTCGATTAGCTCAATTTGTAATTAACTAATAATCAATCTAATTTATTATTAATAGTCGAATAAATAATCTCTATTATTTAATTTTCAAGCCAAATATTAGTTGCAAAGGTAACGAGCTAGCAAGGAGACCTTATGAACCTACAACTTTGTGCTCCAATAGTCAAGATTAGTCAGTCAAACTCTTCAACTAACCAACCTCGCCATTAACTCCGAGGTGACTCCACTATAAACTTGGGCTTGCATTATAGATGAGTTATATCTACGGATATGACCATAACAGCTCATCTGATTCTTCACAAAATGACTCATGGCTCCAACTGGGCAAAATTATTGTTTTCCCTTGACCTCACCTCTTACTCCATAAGTACCACTAATCCTCTAAAGAATAACCTTCCATGATTTCATCATGGAAAAGTCCTTCTTGGGATATGAAGAAGGCGAGTACCCTGTTATCCAAGCCTCGAACCAATACATTAAAAGAATCACGTATATACACACTCAATATGGAGAAGTACACACTTTAAACCTTCCACAATTGCATGGCTGTAAATTCTATTTTGTGTAGGAATGTTCCCAACTCTCCAATTGAATGTGTTCACAAGATACTAAGTTTATTGATTGAACAAATAAGTCACTCTTACCACGCTGTACAAAGAACACACATGCATAGGCAAGAGTTCATAACACACTCAAGATTCAAATCAAATGGCTTATGATCATCCAAAAGATGTGTTTGGATTTTCTTTAACAGTCTTATAAGAAAGGTGCATAACACATTTTGTGATCCAGTCTTATGCAATCTCATTGCATACCATACCTCTAGTCACATTTCACCACAGCAACGACCTAGATAATAGCATTTCATTTACAAAGTAGACCGTATAAATAGTACCAGAATAAGGTCCTCAACCATATCAATATAGATAGTTAAGCCACTACTCTTAAACTTAGTTCTCTCGTATGTCTGATACATACCAAGTTTAAGAATACATCTGATAGTTTAGAAGCAATTAAGCATTGAACGTAGCTAAATTTCTTAAGTTTATAGTTTACATGACATCACGAGCTTAAGGCATAAATCCCAACACATAACTCATCTACAACGTGAGAGTGCAGCTCAAGTTGTATATATGGTGGAGTTACCTTACATTAATGGTGAGGATTGGTTAGTTGAAAAGTTTGAGTAGTTAATCTTGGCCAATACAGCTCAAAGTTGTAAGTTCGTTTAGTCCATTTATACTAGCTCATTGAACTCTGTAACAAACATTTGGTTGGGAAAAAAAAATTAAATAGCGAGATTATTTAATTTTAAATTCAATTGTTTAATTTTATAATTAATCATATTTGTTATTCATTGCAAATTAGGCCAAATGGACATTAGAAGCTCAATTGAATAATTTGACCAATTTAGGCTCAATTAGATTAGAAAGGGGCTCATTGAATTTTGGAAGCCCAAATGAGGCAAGACTTATTGTCAAGATTCATATCGAAGTCCATAAACCTAGGCCCATGAGATGAGAGCTCATAAATTAATTATGAAAATTAAATTAAATTTCAATTATCATAATTAAATCATCGAAATTAAAATGAGCCTCATAGGGTTTTGGCCAAAAATCTATATAACGGAACATATAGGTTGTAACATCATGTTATTTTAATTTGATTTTAATATATGTTAATTTTGAATTAAAATATGGAATATATATGAGTTTTGATGTTTAGTTTGATTGAGAAAATAATTAGGATTTGATTTTTTGAGAAAGGAGATTTTATTTATCCTTAAATTTTATGGCAAAAGAGAATATTTGAGGAAAATAGCAATTTTGTAAATATCTCAAAGGGGATTAGAGTCAGGGTTTTGTGGTGTAACCCTATATGAGGATACGTTCAAAACCTTAGCCAGGAAAAACTCATTCTTTCGTTTTTTTCCCCCTCTTTCACGCTAACTCCTTTTTCTCCCTCCCACCAGTAGCTTTGGGTTCTTCTCATCTGGCAGCACACAGCGGTAGTGACACTTCTCTCTCTCTCTCTCTCTCTCTCTCTCTCTCTCTCGTAAAAAAGCTCACGACGACACTATACCATGAAACAGCAGCATGTGGCAACTCGAACGGAGGCGACGGGGGAGATAACCCATGGCGGCGTGCAGCGGAAAGACATTGTTGGCACATGACTCGGTGACAATTAGAGTAGGCAACTTACGGCAGAGCGTGGGCATTTGCAACAAGCAGAAACGACGATAGATGTGCACGTTGGCGTTGTCTGCAACAAGATCCAACTGCGGAGCATATTTTTACACATGACAGCAGCGGCGCATGGAGAGCATGGCCAACAACTTCCGACGGTGCGTAGGCTCACTTGGAGGGGCATTTCAGTGCATGAATAAAGAGAACGGATAGGCTACGAGGAAATAGAAGGAAGAATTTTCCGGGTGGTGGCTCGTGAGATGCAAGACAATAGCATTTGGGTAGTGTGTTCCAGTGGAGATGATTCCTTGAAGCCTTAATTTATTTGTATAATTTGATTTATGTAATTTAGGGTATTAATTAGACTGAGTTTTAATTCGTGTTAGGTTTGTTAGAGAGACTGTAAATCGGATCATTATGTAATTGAAATTATGTTAAACATGATGAGTTGTATTGTGATCTACAATGAGCATCTTGTAAATATTATATATATGATGCATATATGTGATATGTCATGGGCATTGTAAACATTATTTTCATGAAAGATTAATGATGAATAGAGGGTTACTAGGGGCATTATTTGTGTGTGCGCCTTAGGTGCTAAAGGAATTGAGTACCGGGTCTCTTAGAAGCTACTTGTTGTTTCTTACAATATAAGGTAGGTGGTTCCACCCTTGGACAAGCCTTCAGGCTTGCTCAGATGACTCTTGGATTGTTATGGTGTAAGTTTGATTTGCCATTCTTGCACTTGAGCTTAGTGATAGATAAGTGCAATGTGTTGCGATGCTATGTATGATATGCTTGACCTACCTAGATATGTGGTAGGTGGTGGTTAAGTATGACATGATGTTGTGTTGAGCATATGTGAGGTTTGGTGATTCTCTACATGAATATAATACCGAGGTTCTTCATGAGATTGTGATACTCTGCATAATATTATATTGGGGTTCTCCATGAGAATGTTATTTGTTTCTCTGCATGTTTTTATATCGAGGTCCTCCATGAGAATAAGTTCTTTGCAAGAATATTGTATTGAGATCCTTCATGAGATTATGTGTCTCGGTTATTGTTTGAGGTCCGTATGAGATTGCTTTTCTTTACATGTTTGTGTGTGATGCTGGTTTGACCTTGAAGATCGGGGTCACCTACAAGTATATCTTTTATACTCAACTTTTTCGTATTATTTTTTTTAGGTAACAAAAAGGGCCATCATGGTGAATGACGAGGAGGGATTGCCACGGCCATGGTCACCAAACTAGTCTTCTACATCAGTCATCTTGTTTCCATTATTCTTTTTATTTAGAGTATTTTCTGAAGCAAGAATTTATGTTTGTTTTAAACAAGTTCGTTGCGCTTACTGTTAGATTTTATTATTCATTTTCAAATTGGGATCCTGAAGTATTTTAGATTATTTAAAATAAAGTATTTTTTTACTTATGAAAATAAGTGATTTTGGTGTTGGCAAAACTTGTACAAACCTTGTTCATGAGCATGCATGCTGGTAGGGACCCTAGGTAGTTCTTGTTTAGAAGTCGGGTCTTTACATTAACATTTTAACCATGCTTCTAGAAGTTTAGATTTTATTTTCTTACTTTTAAAAAGAAATCCTTTAAGTATATTTTATCTTTTTAATTAATGATAAAATCTCTTATTTTTTTCCTAATTATTTTGGACTTTGATCCCCCATTGCATTCTCTTGTGTGTTGCTTAGAGGTGCACGTAAAAAGACATACAAACTTGATTGATCATCAAACTTGTAAGGGCGTTTGGCCCAGGGGTTCGGCTTCTAAAACCTGGCTTTGTGTAGCCTGTGAGAAAAATCTGAGGGAGTTATGCAGCATGGGTTCTGAGGGAGTTATGCAGCATGGGTTGGTTAGCTTGTGTTTAGGGTGCAAGTTTGTGTAGCCTGGGTTTATGTAGCCCTAGTTTGGGGTGTAGGTTCGTGTAGCCTAGGTTTAAATAGCTTGTGTTTGGGGTGCAAGGTTTTGTAGCCTGGTTTAGGTAGTCTGATTTTATTTGTAAGTGTTTTTTTTCTTTTGTTCAGTAAACCCTTCAACTTTGATATAATGTAGTTAATTTTTTTAGACAATTTTGTCGGAGGCAATTAAGCCATCTACTTTGAAGTTATGTATTTTCTAATCATAATTTTGTCTTATTGGATCACGACACAAATTAAATTTAAAACTTAAACAAATTGCTCACAATAATTTAATAAAAAAATTTAATATTAATATCATAGGTTCAACAAAAAATTTAACAAAAAAATCTGGTAATCATCAAAATAAAAAAAATGGTCGACAAAATATTTATTTTGAATCATAACAGAATATTTTCTTATTATAAAAACTTTATTTAAATAAAGTAAAAATTAATAAATTATGTTATATTTGTAATTTTACATAAAAATATTTATTTTTACAACATGATATTAATTTATCATTTTTTATTTCTATGGATGATTCGTAATACAATTTCTAATCATTATTATATTCAAAGGTTAGACATTAGAAATTTATTTTTGAATAATTTTACTTCTACTATTCCATTG
>JAOANK020582946.1:0-12068 GCA_026257165.2 Telfairia occidentalis
ATAAAATTTTCCTTATTTTATTTTCTTTTGTCTCTTATTTTATCCAAATAAAATCTCAATAATTTCCATAATCTTTTACTAAAAGATAAAATTTTTCTTCTTTTATCTCTTATTTTATTCAAATAAAAACTCAATATTTCCATAATCTTTTACTAAAAGATAAAATTTTCTTTATTTTATCTTCTTTATCTCTTATTTTATGCAAATAAAAATCCAATAATTTCCATAATCTTTTTCTAATTCTTAATAAATTCTTAATTCCAAAAAGAAATCATCTAATTAATACAATTAATTCTTAATCACTTAAAAAAATAATGTTCATTAATAGCCAATTCAAATAACGAGACATTACAAAACGAGACGTTTATAGCCACATCTTCTAAATTTATTAAGGAAATAGCTAAGCTTGCTGGTGTCGTCTACTCTCTTATTTTCTGACATTGGAAAATGTTTGAGCATTACACCATTGAACCTTTTAAATAGCAAATAGCACTATAAGAAAGGCGTGCTTTAGCAGTAGAAAAAAAAAGTCGTTGAAGGCTAAAAATTGTTGCCATTTGTTTCTAGCGATGAAAGACATTTCGGCGCAAACGCCATCACTAAAAGTTTGTGGTCGTTCGTCGCATATTCTTGTAACGTATTAAAAAAAATAACGTTATAGTAGCAACATTTGTTTTTTTGTCGCTAGAGCGACGTCATTTCCTTCATCTCAATAAGCGACAATTTTATATTTTTTTCGCAACTTGCAATGACTTATTTAAAAAAAAAAAAAATAGCAACGCTTTTCTTTTCATCGATGAAGCATTGTCGCAATTCTCGACGACTTTACTTTTTGGTTGCCAAAAAATTAGTGACGTTTATTGTTTCGTCACTAATATGCCACAATTTTTTTATATAATCAATTTGTATATATCTAGGGTCATAATTTTATTCGTCGCAAAAGATAGAAATGTTTTAGACATCATCACTAAATCTAAAAAGTTCATATATTAGTTAAACTTTTTTACTAATATTCCAGACAACTTTATAAAAAGATAATTTATAAACAAATTTAGAAGTTGGGATAATATCTCATTTGGTATCTAAATAAAACAAGACATGAGAAAAACAAAACTCCTTCCTTAAAGTTATGGTGTTTACAATTTACACTGTTCACAAAACTTACAAATTTATCAAACTTTATACACGGTACAGAATTAGTTGTCACAACTGTCACAAATGATGTTTTCTAGGAACAATATGTTTTAATCCTGCATAACAATTACATCTAATCAAAATCTAATTGAAGAAGGTATTACATTCACATGAACCAAATCAAAAGAAAGTCATTATTATAACACCAATCTTAAGTACAATCAACTCAAACTAAGTCATATTCAAATTTGAAATCTCTCCAATTGAAACTAAAGTCAATTTCAAATTCAAAAGACATAACAAAACTCTCAAACATAAGATTGACATGTCAAACAAACTTTAAATCTAATCAAATAACCTGTAATCCCCTCCCGCCCTCAACTTCATTTGAACTTGGACATATAACTAAACTATAACACCAACCCACAAAACAAAAACCAAATTAAATCTCCTTTAATCCCCCCTACCTCATCCATTTGAACCTGGACATATAATTAAGCCACACCAACCACAAACCATAATCTCAAAAACATAGTATGAGATTTCATATAAATATTATCAATATCAATATTATACGGAACTTTAGTCACCTTCCATGTAGGAGTCTTCTATCTATCACATAACATGTTACAATCAAAAAGTGTTATACGTTTTTGCAGATTTCGTTGAACCTCTGTTGGATTGAGTACCTACCTCATACTTTATATATTTGATTATATGCCACTGAGAGACATCAAAATCATTCATAAGAAACAAATAATCAACCTAGTTAATATCATATTGACCTTACGATGAATCGAAAGAAAAGACATAACTTATCAGCAGAAGTTCGATTATGGTAGTATAAATCTCATTTGGAATTTCTTTTTGCTTCCCATAACGAATTGAGATAAACTTCCTAGCCAGAAAGCCTATCTCACTGTTCAACATAGTTGTGATATCCCCAACCAGTTTTCCTTGCTTAGAAATTTAAATATGGCTTTAAGTCTTCATGCTTCACATCGTATTGGAGCAAAAGTTGATTTGTTATATACTTTGAATCACCATAAATTTTCATGTAAATTATTCTGACATCTAAAGTCATTTGAAGGTTGATGATAAGTGCTTTATATTCAGAGACGTTGTTCGAACATAATTCACCAAGCGTTAAGTTATATGGTAACATGTGTTTCTTGGGAGAAATGGACACAATACCTACCCTTGCTCAATTTCTTCATGTTGAGTCGTCGAAGTACATGACCGAAGGTTTTGCGATTTCAACATAGAAGACTTTTTCATTAGACAAGTCTTCACATGACTTCCAACCTAATGGGATTGGATGCCTGACTAAGAAATCTGCAATGCGCATCCTTTCACTACTTTTTCCAATAAATCAACGATATCATATTGTAGGAGTAGAATTACCCATTTAGTTAGGCATCTTGAAATTATTGGCTTAGATGGGATATATTTGATAGGGTCGGCCTTTGCCACCAAATGCGTAGGGAAGACTTGCATATAATGTCTTAATCTACCAATAGCAAGAAAAAAAATGAGACATATACTCTTGATTGGAGAGAAACTTAACTCAGCTCAAGTCAGAGTTATACTCAAATAGTATAAGGTATGTTCCTTATGTTTTTCTCCTTCTTATGCCAATAGTGCTCCAAGTGATCGATCCTACACGAAAACTATACAATATTAGCAATTTTTTGCTGCACACTTAAGGTATAGGGATTGAAAGTATGTATGTTTTTATACTTTCAAAAGTATTTTAACATGCTTCATCTCACTCTTTAAGTTCGTGTCTTTTCTCATTAATCTTTGAAAAGGTTGACATCGACCAAGTAGGTTGGATATGAATCTTATGATGTAGGTTGTTGCTTGTGGTGGTAAGGTTTAAAATTACAATAATAACCACACTAACGATGTACAAGTGTACACAGTAGGGAGCAAGTGATAAGTATTTATATTGTCTCCATAGGGATTGGTGGTATATTTTGAACTATTCTAACTCGATCTCTTAGTGAATTCAACGAATAACAAGGATAATTGATTAATGAATTTTGTAACTAATGCTGAAATAAGGTAAATAAAATATTTTCAGATTGTAACAATATGATTGAATAGGTTCGGATTAAGGTATAATGTTATTTTCCTTGAAACAGAGAGCTGAAGCAAAAGAATTACATAATCGAATCACACAACAGTAGTCTCATCTCCCAATTATCTTAAGTTAATTTTCATTAACTTATAGGAATTAACCCTATTATTTTTGTGCATTGGGTGAGTGATTATCTCTAACCTCCTCACTTAGCCAGCAGCTAACCTAATCTAGAGGCTAATGTGTTTTAAAAGCAATCTACTTCTATTTCTCCCGAAACAAATGGAAGGTATTCTTGCGTGTTGGCCACACAGGCAACCTTAAGCAATAAAGAACATCATTAAAACAATTCAATTCCACAAGATTAACTTCAATTCCAAATCAATTCAATAACATTACCCTTAATCCTCGCCTAAGGGTGATTAGTTCACGTTATAAAAATGAAAAAGACAACAAACAAATAATTGAAAACAATAAATGCATTAATGACAAAGGAACTCTAAGGAACTGTAGAATTTTGTTGTTCCACGGAAGAAGTTACAAGAATCGTCTTTTCTGCTCCAGCCTTCAATGGAGTTCTTCCTTCTACAAGTTATTCTCTACAGAAATTTGATAAGGTCTGAAAACGGCTAAGGAGAAATCGATAATGGAATAAGTCTAAGTCGGAAAAAAATGCTAAAATTCAAATTGTTATCTTTGGCGGCAACTCTTTCCATTTAAAGCTTGTTTCTTATGATTAGGAGCTCACTAGGTCAAATCGTCTACGTGTCATTCATCCTACGGTTGTTTGATTTCGTAAAGAAAAGTTTATTTCTATGTCTTTGAAATTCTATTATTCTCATGCTTATCCTCTGTATCTGTTTTGCTCCAAAAATACTTGATCAATAGTTGTGCTAGAATAATGCTCCAACACCTAATTGCTGACAAAACATCCATAATCAGTAGTAATGAAGCATATTTTCCTCTAATTTTATTCAATTGTTGTCATAAATAGAATAATTCAACAATGTGGGAATTCTCAATAATACTAATTAAAAAATAAAGATCATTCAAGTAATTATTTCATGAATCAAAGACAATTATGCAACTAAGGAGATGAAATCTAGCCTAAAAGACTCTTAGGGGTCGTTTGGCATAGGGAATGAACTTATTAAGTCTGGAGTTGTTAACTTTGGGGAGTTATTTAGTCTGGGGAGTAGTGAAGTATGTGTTTGGTGTGCAGAGTTGTTTAGTCTAAGTTTATGTAGTGTGTGCTTGGGGTGCAGAGTTGTTTAGTCTGAATTATGAAGTCGGAGTTTGGAGTGCAAAGTTGTTTAAGATGGAGTTTTGAAGTATGTGTTTTTTGCTAGTTAAGTTTGTTGTTACAATTTTCACAATTACAATTGTATTGTATTTATCTTTTTAATTTAAATTATATAAAAGAAATTCATTAATTATAAAATTGAAATTTTAAGTTATATTGTTTTTTTTTAAATATTTTGAGTTTATTTAACTACCCATTTTGATTAACGAATAGATTTTAAATAAATAACTTAACATATAGAGAGAGATAGTGATTCCATATACTATATATTATTTAGAAAAATATAATTCATATGTTAATTTTAGCCATAATTCCAAATATGAAAAATTAATCTTTTCATTTTTTCAAATTATATAATATTCAATTACTAGCAAAATTGTGTAGTTTGTACTAGCAAAATTCTGTAGTTTTTAAGTTTAATCTTTTCATTTCCCAAAATTATATAACCTTTAATTATTATCAAAATCATGTAGTTTTTAGGTTTAATTTTAAAAGTAATCAAACAATTTGTATATAAGTCATTTTAAGAATCAAACATTGGATATAAGTTATGAAATAATTGTAATAAATTAGTTTCTCTCAGAAATAAGTTGTAAAAACAATTTTTTCTTAAAAAAAAAATTTAACCTTGAATTTTAAACAACATTAGTTTGGACGATATAATTTGTAGCTATATTCTATTTTTTACTATATTAAAAATAAAAATACTATATATTTTAATTCGATTACCTTAAAAATAAAAATAGATTGTCTATGTTATTTTATATTTACTGTATTAAAAATATAAAAAATACTATAAAATTATATTATTTGCATATGACTAAGTTCAAAACAAACATCGTACATATATATTTATTACTTTGATTGTATCTAATTTTAAAATAGAACATTTTCTTTAATATAGTTAATTTAAATTAAATATTATTTATTTTACTAATTTTATTTTAGTAAGTTCAAAATAGAATACAATTTATTTTTATCACTTCATTTTGTGTAATATTTGATTTTATTGAAATTGGTGAGTTTATGAAGATTTTTCTATTTTGTTTAGATTAGTTGGTGAATGAACTAAAATCTAATAGAAGTTAAAAAAAATTGCAATGGTTAGTAATTATATGGTCCAATTTGATGAAATTGAAAGTTTATGGTGAAAATGTAACAAAAAAAAGTTTATAGCGAAAATTGAAAAACTTATTTAGAGGCAAAAATTGGTTTTTCCCCCTTAAATTTGAGTATTTTAATTAATTAGATTGGATTAAATGTTGAAATTTAATTATTTAAGTTTGACATTCTTAGATTTATTTTATATCAAGACATAACTATACATACATAAAATTGAATTATAATTTATATAATTTTTTAATAAAATAAAATTATAAATATTCATAATTAGAATTGAAAGCAATCGTATATATCTGTGTGTGTGTAATTTTTAAAAAAATTATACTATAATTTAGAAAACTTTAATATTTATAATTGAGAGTATGAAGAGAGCGATGAAACCAAAAAAATTAATTTGTAAAAAAAAGAAGCAATTAAATAAAAAAATTGAATCACAAAAACTGAGAAAAAGAGGAAGGAGAATATTCAATGATAATAAAAAAGAGAAGAGAAGAGAGAGAAATGATGGAGTTGATGGGGTGTGAGACCTAGTTGAAGAAAGAAAAGAGATAAAGAAGAGTAAAATGAAGTTGTGAATAGTGATTTGGAAGAGTTGTGAATACTTTGGAGGAGTTGTAAATAGTAATTTGGAGAGTTGTGAATAGTGAAGGGGAGTGAGGAAAACTCTACAAACTCCTTGGGCCAAATGGTGAGTGTTAGCTTTATGAGCTTCAATCATACTATATGTTTTGATGATAACAAACAGTCGAAATTTATTGATGATTAGTGTTTTTAAGTTTTCACAGTGTACAGCTCGAAAAGATAATTCCAACGCATTTTGAATTGCTCAAATTGGACGTCAGATGAATAAGTTATGATCAAAAGAAAATTGAGCGGAAGTTAGAAACCTTGACACGCGCATGACTCAAATGTTCACCGCCGTCCAGCACGAGTTCGAGTCCTACCAAACACTTTTATGCTACCATTTTCTTTCCATTTTTTTTTGAAAAAAACTAGTAGTTATGCTTTCATTTCCCATCTTTTTAATCACAACCATTTATCCTCTTAACCTAGATCTAATGGCCCAATTAATTCTAATTTTGATATTTTTTTAATCCAAAATTATCATATAAATTTCAGTAACCTTTCTTCTCCAAGATACACTCATTCTTGCTGAAATTTTCTCTCCTAAGCCTCCATTGTTGATCTCTTAAAAGCTTCCATTTATTTTATTTTGTTAGAGATTTTTTGAGAGATTAGATTATTATTTTGGGTGCAAATTGTGTATCTACTCTTGTGAGAGTTTTTCATTTTGTGGGTTTCAAATTTCATTACTTTAAATTGGATTTTTGTAATAAGGTATGGGAGCACCTTGGGATTGTGAGTGTGGTTTAACCTTGAACCTGAAAAACCATTTGTAGTGGTTTGATCCTGAAACCGTTAAAAGGATTGGTAGTGGTTTGATCTTGAACCCGGTAAAAAGATCGGTATAAGTTGGATCCTGAACCTGCAAAAGAATAGGTAGGGGGTTTACTCTTGCACCGGTAAAAAGAGTGATCCACCGGTTTGGTTCTCATCCGTAAGAGAGTTGTTGCAATAAAATACCCAAGAAGGAGTCTTAGAGAGTGGAGTATGAATTTCTAAACAACTATAAATTTTCGGTGTCATTCTTCTCTTTATACTTTTTAAATTTTCGCTGAATTACTTTGTTTATTAGAATGCAAACTTAGTTAAATAGTTTTACATTTCTTATTATTTTTAGGGTGTTATTTAGATCAGTTTCAATTATATTATTTCTATTTAAATTGATCGAAAAAATTTTAATTTTTTTTAAACAACCCTATTCACCCCCTTCTAATGTTGCCATATGATCCTACAGGGAGTGGGCTTACTCCCCCCAAGTCCACTTCCCTCAAACAGTGTCTTAATAACTCTCTTTTGGAGAGTTATCATAGGTCCAATGATTTTAGGAACTTTTTAGCTCATGCAAGTTTCAAGGACTTGGCATCCTCTACATGGCATCAATTTCGGACTGATCAATTTTGATTCCATGATGCCTTGGCATGAAATCGATGAACTTTCTTGAAGTCACACCAAATATACACTTGAGAGGGTTCATCCTCAATTAATATTTTCTTAGGCAAAAAAGGCTACTTTTAGATCCCTCAAGTGGTTTCGTCCTTCCGTGGACTTAACTATAAGATCATCAATATAGCATTAGACTTGTTTATATAGCATATCATAAAAACCATTTTGCATGGCACAAGGATAAATGAAGCCAACATTCTTCGATCCTAAGGATGACCTTGTAACAATATATCCATTTTGGAGCTCAAAATGTCGTCATCTACTCATTTTCAAGAGCCATTCGAATTTAGTTATATCCATATGATTCATCCATTATAGACAAAGTTTCATGCTCCATGGTGACATCAACCATGATTTTAGTAATGAGTAATAGAAAGTCGTATTTTGGGCATGCATTATTCAGACCGTGGAAGTCAATACAAACGCGAAGTTGTGTCTTCTTTTTTCTAATGGGGACAATATTGGTTATTCACATTGGATATTTAACTTCAAGGATGAATTTTGCCTCTATCACAATTTATTGAACTTCAGTTTTTATTTGAGGAATAAGCTTTGACCAAAATCGTCGTTGGGCTTGCTTGATTGGGAGATATTTGTGTTTAATGGTATGGTGATAGATAGCCATTTTCAGATCAAGCCTTGGCATTTCCTTGTACGATCAAGGAAAGATGTCTCCATATGCAGTGAGTAGACTCATATACTACTTTCTTCCTCGTCAATAACTGATGCACTTATGAAGGTTGGATGCATTTCTTCTATCGTGTCGAGGTTCACTTCTTGAAGTTCATTAATTGTTGATTGACTTTCATCTTCAAGTGACAATGATGCTTCTTCAACATCTTCTCAAACTTCAGAGTTGGACAATTCTTCAATAGTGACATGGAAACAAAAAACTATGTCTCCTTCATCTTCTTGGCTCTTCTTTCTTGGTTTAGTGATAATGATATCTCGTCACTTTACTTTCAAGGAACCTTTTGTGTTTATGGAAATAAAGGTTTTCCTCTTCATTCGTGAGAGAATGACATTTCAAATTTTCCTATCACCTTTAACCTTGTTAAAACATTTCTCTCTCCACGCTTTCACCGTACCTTCATATTGAAGACCATAAAAAATTGATGTGAAAGGTTGATATTTATGTTGGGATGTATGCCCTAGGGTTGTGATATGTGTAAGCTATCCATTATAAATAAGATAAATTTAAGAATTATTATGCATTTTGTCTAAGTAATTGACATTTAATGTTAATCACTCTAAAGCTACCGAATGTGTACTTAGACTTGGTATGTAACTAACATACAAGAGGATCAAGTTGAAGAGTAATGACCTAAATGGTCTACAAGGGAACATTATCCCTTTGTAATTGTTACAAATGGTCTTATTCGGATCTTTCGTGTGGTGATATGTGAGTGGAAGTATTGTATGCAATAAGATTGCATAAGACTGAAATGCGATGTGTTATGCACTTTTCTTGTAAGATTGTTAAAGAAAATAAAAACATATCACTAAGATAATCATATGCTCATTTGATCTTAATTCCACCTGTGTTATGAACTTCTGCCTATGCGAGTGTGTTCTTTGAGGAAACTTAAGCGATGATGACTTAGATATTCACCTAAGAAACCGATAACTATCTAAAAGAGAGTTAAAAGTCACCCATTATTGCTCAGCATTGTCTTATTTAAGAGAACTTTATTAGTAAAAATAGCAATTAAATGCCTAGGATGCTTCCTAAAATGACATCTTCTATAATAAAAGGTTGTACCCATTTTGTGTAAGTTACATAAACAAATCTATAAATTTTATAGAAATACAACCGTAGAAACTAATTTTCGTATTATGTAAGATTTTTAGAAGAAAAATTGTACGATGGGCCTACAAGATAACGCATTTGTTCAAGGGAAATGCAGCAAGAAGGCAGCAGCCTGGAGCCGACCCTGTAAACGAAATTTCTTTACAAATAATAAATAAAAGTGCACATGCGGAGAATTAAAATCACAAAATTTCACCTCAGCTTACACATAGGAGTATGGCATGTCTCCTAAGAAATTTCCCCTACCTTAAAAAAAATGACCCTAAAATTTAGGTCAAGCAACCGTAAACATAAAACATTCCAAAATCAAGTGACAAAGGGCAATTTTCGAGAAAGATGAAAGGAAGACACTTGGGGAGGAGTTGTCAAACGACTTTTCAAGCCATCTATTTCTTCTCTTTCCTTTTTAATTTATCTTTTAATTCTAGCTTACTATTATGTTTTCAAACTGTAGTTCTTTTGTTGTTTCATCTATGACTATCAGTTAAACCCATTTTCGAGTAGCCAAGGGATGAATATTTAATTGTTGGGATAACTTTACTGTGTGGTTTTGTTGTCTTTTTGTAAAATTGTTTAACCCAACTGGCCACTAGTTAAGCACGATAGCTAAGCTTAATACTGAAAAGGTTAGTATTAGTTGAAATCGTTTAAACAATTCGATAGTCATTAATAAATTAATGGCATAAAAAACAATAAACATAGTGTAGCTGGTTGTAAGGTTTTGAAGGCTGAAATTTTAGTGTATAAACTAAAGTTTAGACATAAGCTTAGTTTGTTTAATTTCTTGCTCTAGAGCTTCAATAGAGTAACATGAGTTAGAGCCTTGATCTGTTGGAGGAAATATTTATGAGAAAGAAAAATGTTGCAGCATAATTAGTGTTTCATGAGAAGGAGATTCAATTAGCTGCCCATATTTGATTTGTATCTTGTTATTTAGTATATTTCTGCATTGCTTCAGCATTTACATCTCATTTTACTCTTTGTTCGGGTTGTTTTAAATTAATTACATTCACATATGTTACTCACCCCAAAATATTGTCTTCCAAGTCCCCTTAGTTTATTGTTGACGTATTATGTTACCAATCAGTGTTAAACAATAGCATAAAACATGAAAATTAGTTTTTTCTATGAATCGATATCCTAGAATACTTTCTTTATTATTTTGTATGATTGCAAATGCTTGGGCATAAGAATTGCCTCATATTTTGGATAGCTATGGTAATCGAAACAATAAGTTTTCACGTTGTTGCCAAAGATTGTTATAGCATCACACCAATACCTCTATTCTTTGATCAATCTAAGTATCTTACTACTGTCTAGGTCTACCCATAGTGTATATATGATGGGGACCTAAATTCTTGATTGATTTGGAGATAGAGAGAACTCTACACCAAAGGAGAAAATTAGTTCAAGTGGCCCAAGAAGCAGCAGAAGCTGAAATGGCTAATTTAGGATATGTTATGCCACAAATTCTGGAACAACCAATGCCATACCAAAAATGTTGAATTAGAACAATCAAGTTCAACCAAATCATGCATCCAACCAGTTGGGATTCAAAGCAATCCTAGTCTGATGGCAAATGATAGGGAGCGTGCAATACCAGAATATGCAGTACCCATGTTCAATAACTTGATTCTAGTGATTGTGAACCCTCATTATGATGGCCCACAATTTGAGATGAAGCCAATAATGTTTCAAATGCTGAAAACTAGTGGATAATTCGAAGGAGCTCCTTTAGAAAGCCCTCGTTCGCATCTAAAATATTTTTATTTGTCTGTGACTTAATTAAAATCCCAAGAATGATACAAGAGGCACTATGGTTGAAATTGTTTCCTTACCATTATGGGACAATGAAAAGGTATAACTAAACTCTTTGCATACTTATTTTATAACTATATTGACTAATCTTGAAGAAACATTTAAATTGAAGTATTTCCCTTCAATGAAGAACGCTAAATTTAGAGGAGATATAGTCAATTTTCAACCACTAAATGATGGATCAGTGAATGAAGCATGCGCTTCAAAACTTCATTACGGATCTGCCCTCATCATGGCGTCCCAAATTGTATTCAAGTTGAAATTTTCTATAGTGGACTCAATAAAGCATCATACTTAGTGGTAGACTTACGCTTTAGCAAACAAAGAAATTTTGGAGAGGACTTATAATGAGGCATATCAAATTCTTAAGCAAATAGCCACAGCGCACAGCCGCTTGCACAGCCGCCCGCGCCTCTGTCGATGCTGCTGCACAGCCCTGCACGCACACGCCTAGCTAACCTCCCAGTCGACTGTATTAGCGCCTTCGAGAACCTCACAGCCACCTGCCTTAGCATCCATGCTAACCTCACAAGCGCATCCCTGCTGCCTGCGTCGGCACCGCACGCCTGCTGCCTGCCGCCTATGCCCACGCGCCCTACTGCTTGCGCAAGTACCCAAGCTAGCACGCGTCCCTACACAAGACCCTTGCACGCGGGCGCCTGCTGCTGCCCTGTTCTCCCGCCCATGTGCCTACACAAATATGGAAATATTTTCCTCTTGTGATTTCATTT
>JAOANK020583053.1:0-12068 GCA_026257165.2 Telfairia occidentalis
CGAACAACCCCAAAATCATATTTTCTTCTAATTAAGCTCGGTACCTACAAATTAACATAAAAACACTTGAAAGCACCAAAAGTATCGAACAAAACTAGCTAGAACTAAGCCTAAGGATAGCACATTTTCGTGTGCTATCAGTAGGCAGTAGGGAGGCACGCTTAAGGATGGAGCGCTCAAGCATACTATAGGCACAGCGCAAGCAACTCGTTGTAAGGTTCGCATGTGTGCGGGCACAGGCAATTGTGAGGTTAGCATGAGCACTGGTGCAGGTGATTGCGAGGTTAGCATGGGCTTGACCGTAAGCGATTTAGAGGTTAGTTAGGCATGAACGCGCGGTTTTGGGCGACAGCAAATGGCGTGCGATGTTGGGCATAGGGGATGGCCATGGCGCTGGTGCTGGGCGTGGGTGATACAGATGCACACAGTTGCACACATGCTTGTAGGCAATGTGCAGGTGCCAAGGCTAGATGTTGAGCATTGAGGCGCTGTCTTCTAAATTGTTTTCAGAAAATTGCATGAGCAATTTTTTTCTATTTCCCTCTCCTCGAATGCCTTCCATCAATCTCGCATGTTCATTGGAGACTTGTTGTGACTCAAGGACTCTTAAGCTACTCATGATCACATCAAAGAGCAGTAACAGATTTAAATGGGTTGGCAATGTTACCTACATCCACTATTGATGCTTTTACTACTTTTTTTATTCAATCATCTTCCTCTTTTGGTGATTTCATAATCCCCTCTAAGAGTACTTAGCCTATCCCCTTTTCCCCTCTCACTGACTCGCTCATCCCCTCACTCACTCTCGAACTATCCTTTAATTTTTCACATAGAATAACTAACTTGATTCATTTTCCTCATCACAACAAAAATGAGATTACTTCATTACCCCCTTACTCCAGCTAAGATAATGAAGAGTAGGTGGCTGCTGAGGTGTATAAAAGGAACCTTATCATTTCTAGCTCATTACAATAATGTTTATTCTCATTTCTCTATTGTGATTCTTTACAAGCAAATGAGACTTTTTTTTTTTTTTTTAGTTCAAGCAAATGAGACATTTGTTCTTTGTAAATGTCAAGCTTTTTCTTTTCTTTTACGTTCTAATGCTAGTATGTTGAGAGTAATTAATAAAAAATAGGAAAAAAAATTAATTTTGACTCCTAAACTAGTCAAGTTCTATCAGTTTTTATCTAATTGGGTCATAGACTTAGATAAGTGTTGTAATTTTAATCATCTATTTGATTTTAGCTAATTCAACCATTAATTTTAACAAAAAAAGCAATGTGATAGTTTTTATAAACCCATTAATTACAATCAAATAAATGATTGCACACAATTAGGTTTTATTAATACACAAAATAACTATTGAATAACTATCAAAACTCACAAATTTCAATATAAGTTAGCTTCAATGTCGTTTTTCTTTGTAATTTTATCCCTTTTGTTTCTTATATTTGTTTTTATAATCATTGAATGCATATGAGAATACTTTTTTTAATGATATATATTTCAAACAAAAATTTATTAGAGGGTAAAAATTGCAACACTTATTCAAATTTAAGATTAAGATTGAAACACTTATTTAAGTTTGAAGTTAAATTTGATGTAATTGAAAGTTTAAGGTCAAAATATAGGTTGACAATTTTATTTTATTTTATTTTATTTTGAGTTCAAAGCTTGATCAGTTTAAAGGTGAAAATTGATTTTTTCCCTAAAAAATATGACCAAATAATTTTTGAATCATCAATATAATTTGTTTTTTTGGAATACAAATGTAGAAAATGATTAATATAACTTAATCCTTTGGTCATCAACGTAAAGCAAAACTATATATTAAAATCATATGCATCTTGTTGCTAACCACCAAACGATTGAACACTTCAAACTCCTTTCCTCCATATCAAACAAAAATCAATCATAATAAACTAAACAATTGGACATGACAATTCATTATTTTCTCTCCTCTCTTCCTTCCCAATTTCATCCTAGAACAATTCCCTCTCGTTGACCCTCCATTTCCATGCCCATGTCTTCTGCTCTAACTTTCCTCCTCCTCCTCCTCCTAATCCCATCTCTAAACATCCTTTCCAATACCTTCAACTCCTTACCCACTTTGATTTCCTGCCTAGTCTTCAGAGCCACACCTCGGATTCTTCTTTCCCTTCTCAACGTCCTTCATCTCCCCGCTCAAGCCTTTCTCACTGCTTTTCAACAGCTTGCGGAAGCCTTGAGGTGGATTCTTGTGTCCACAATAAAGATGGGTTTGGGACTTATAACCTATTTTGTTGTTGCTTTCTTTGAGTTTGTGAAGAATATTATTAATGTTGTTTTTGGTTGGGGCTTTGGAGACCTTCTCGTGAAGACTAAGGCGTCGTGGGAGGGCATGGTAATGGAACATGTGCGAGAGATTGTTGGGACCGTTGCTCAATTCATCCTTCACACGGTTTTGGATCAAGCTACTTCTTTTACAGGTAGCTTAATGAGAATATAACATTACAACTTTTACAACTTTTCAACGTTTTTTAAGTTTATGGTCTATGAAATTTTAAAAGGTTACTTTTTATCTTTTGACTTTTTGAAAATAGAGTGATTTTGATCCTTTGGATTTTTAAAATGTCTACTTTATTTCTTGAATTTTTTAAAATTAATCATTTCGGCTATTATTGTTATTATGTTGTTTTTTTTAATATATTTGCTCACTCATAACTGCTTAACTAACATTTCTGGCTCCAGCTCCAATATCATTCTAGGAGCTAAAAGAATTCCTCCCTGCTCTAGAAACCTTTGTGTATATTGATAAATGAATAATATACAAGAGCAACAACGAGAAATGAAAGGACAATATGAGTTAACTAAGTAGCAGAAATTAAGCAAAATGAGTTGGACAAGTAAAAAGTACACTAAGGGAAAAGACATTACTGTTGAGCCGTCACTGTGGTACTTTGTTATAACATACCCCCTCAAACAAGAGTGAATGGAGAACTAAACCAAGTTTGTCCTGTAAGTACTGAAACCAAGAGGTAGACAATGAGTTGGCAAGGCAATCAGCGAAGCTGATCAACAGAAGGCACATAACAAATGTCAAGCTAATGTTTGAGAACAAGATCACAGACAAAATTAATATCAATCTCCACGTGTTTGGTCTGGGCGTGAACAACAGGGTCGTAAGGCGATGGCAACTGCCCTCATATTATCACACCAAGATATGGGAACATCATCAAGACGAACACGAAGTTCAAATAAGAGATATCGAATCCAAGATATCGCACAAGCTTCATGAGCCAGCCTATGTGATAATTTGACTTGGTACTAGAACGAGCAACTAATTGCTATTTATGAGAGGTCAAACAATGAACGGGGAACCCAAAAAGACAAAAAAAATTGCCAATTGATTTGCGATCATCAGAGCACGCTGCCCAATTAGCATCTGAGTAGGCAATAAGAGTGAGAGAGGTAGCCAGTTGTAGAGATAAACCAAGGTGTTGGGTATCTTTAACATATCGAAGAAGTGGCTTGACTGCCATCCAATGAGCCACAATGGAAACATGTGAGTATTGGCTAAGTTTGTTCATAGCATGCAAAAGCCAAGTCGAACTGCATAAAAAGAAGGTAGTGAATGAAGGAAAATTACTCGGATCCAATCTAAAACTCGATACAATAGAAGCGGGCGCATTGATTAGAGTTGCAAATTGCAATGGTGACTTTTGATTAAAAGAAATTTTTTGTGAAAACTAATTTTGAAATCATATCTTTGGGATGTCACGAGGCAGTAGATCGTTCATTGGGACTCTACATGATCTTTCAAGCTATCCTCAATCTCCTACGAACCGATGTATGGCCTATTTGAGAGAACTCATGAGAAAGCTAATTTTCTTATTGACTACTTGAAGGAAAAGGAGGTAGAGAATACTCAAGGATTTAGCCATAAGTTTCTTTATATAAGGCCAAAGGCCCTGAAGACTTTAGGATTCTCTAATTTAATTTAATTATAAAAAATTAAAATTCTATTTAATTTTCATAATTAAATGCTCAGCACTCATCACATGGGTTTGGGTTCGTGGACCCCAATGCTAAGTCATATTTCCTTGAGTTTGTAAAAACTCAATGGGCCCTTTTCCTATGTAATTGGGACTAAAGTTAGTCCAGTTATCGAATTGGTCTTCCAAAATCTAGTTGGCTCAATATGTAATTAATTAATAATAAATCTAATTTATAATTAATAGCCACATTAAATAATTTAATTAAAAATAAATTATTCTGGTTATTCAATTTTCTCCCAACCAAGTATTCGTTGCAAAGATAACGAGCTAGGAAATGGACCTGTGGACCTACAACTTTAAGCTCGAATGGTCAAGATTAGTTAGTTAAACTCTTCAACTAAATAACTTTACCATTAACTCTAAGGTAACTCCACTATAAACCTTTGATTGTACTCTCGCAATGTAGATGAGTTATATCTATGGATATAACCATAACAGCCACCTGATCTTTCATAAAGTGACTCATGGTTCCAGTTGGGAAAACTTATCGTTTTGCCCCTAGATGCACCTTTTACTCCTTAAGTACCACCAGTTTTCTATTAGCGTTCCACGAATCTCATCATTGAAAAATCCTTCTTAGGGTATCAAAAAGGCAAGTACCCTGTTATCCAAGTTTCGAATCAGCACATTAAAGGAATCACTTATATACACACTCAATATTAAGAAGTGCTCCCTTTGTAATTTTCACTATTGAATGGCTATAAATTTCATCGTGTGTAGGAATGTTCTCAGCTCCCCAATTGAATGTGTTTCTAAGACACAAGGTTTATTGAGCAAACAAATAAGTTACTCTTACCATGCTGCTCAAAGAACACACTCACATGGGCAAGAGTTCATAACGCAATCAGGATTCAGATCCATTGACCTAGATCATCCTAGTGATGTGTTTGCATTTTCTTTAACGATCTTACAAAGAAAGGTGCAGAACACACTGTAGTCCAGTCTCATGCAATCCCATTGCATACGATACTTCTACTCCCATGTCATTATATGAACGATCTGGATACGACCATTTGTAACAGTTCCAAAGTAGATCATATTAATAGTGTACCAAAATAAGGTCTCCAACCTTATCCATATACTGTAGATCATTTAAGCCACTACTCTTAAACTTGATCCTCTCATATGTCTGATACATACCAAGTTTAAAAACGCATCCAGTGATTAAGGAACGATTAGACATTGAATGTCACTAAATTTGACAATATGCACAAATACTATTTAAGTCTATCTTATTTACATCATTATAGTTTTGTCAATGGCGTCACGAGCTTAGGGCATAAAGCCCAACAGTGAAGACTTTCAATAACACTATAATAGACTGCAAGTTCAGAAAATGAATCCCCTTGCGAAGCATGAAGCAGTGTGGAGCCCATAGTGGTAGCTATAGCCTTTACATTGGACATATGCAAGTGCAGGAAAATGTCAGCAACGTAAGTGGACTAGGACTAAATGAAACCAGAAGTTGTCTAAGAAATTTGAATGCCCAAGAAGTAGTGAATGTCACCTAAGTCACGTAAAGTAAAGTGGGAATGTAGCTGCTAAATCACTTTAGTAACAACGGAAGAGGAAGAACCAGTGAGCAGTATATCATCTACATACACAAGAAGTATAACCACATCTGTAGAAGACCTGCGATAAACATAAAGCTGTCAGATGAGCCTTGAACAAAACTCCACTGACCAAGAGTAATAGGAAGTCGATAAAACCAGGCATGAAGGACTTGCTTGAGGCCATAAAGAGCTTTTCACAAACATAATGATGTCGAAGGGGATCCCCGTAACCTTGGGGCTAGGGCGTATAGACATCCTCAATAAAGGTTCCAGGACAGCATTGCTCACATCAAGCTGGCATACAAGCCAATTCCAAAGTGCAACAAGTGTAAGAACTAATTGAATGGTAATAGGTTTGATAACCGTATGGTAAGTCTCAGATAGCCAATGTTAGGGGTTTGAGAAAAACCATGAGCAACAAGCCGAACCTTGTATCATTCAATGAAACCATTGGATGCTCATTTGATCTTATACACCCATTTGTTACTAACCAAATTATATGTGGGGGAAGAAGGAACAAGCTACCAAGTACAATTGCGCAAAAAGCACTTGAGATAAGGATGATAATGGATTTGGGCTTTACTATGCCAACCTTGCCTCGAGTGGCCATAGAATGTTGGTTGGTGTTGATGGAATTTGGATCATGAAAGGTGGTTCGGTGTTGATGGAATTTGTATGTTGGAGGGGCTGGAAGATGGAGATCCAGAAGCAAAAATGGCTGAAATGGAGTCAACATTTGGGCTGGAAGTTAGTACAAAATCAAATCCAACATCCTCATCAATATCAGTACCAACAGCCTCATTGACAGTAGTTACAACAGCCTCCTGAGCAGCAACAACTTTAGTAATATCAGTTTTAGCAAGGGAAGTTTGAACCAATAGCCAATATAAAATCTGCTCTCTACTTAGTAAAGTCCCTTGATTGTTCTTTGTTATAAATAATTCATCATAATAGAAATTGTGTTCATTAAAGCATTCATGTCTAGAGATATATCTTCTACCACTCGGTCTCAAACATCGATATTCTTTATAATGATTCCTATATTCAATGAACGCACACTTCATGATATCGAAATCTAACTTATGATCCTGATAAGGGCGCAAGCAAGGATAAGCAGTTGTTTCAAAAGTTTAAAGAGACTTGTATTCTAGGGAACTGGAATGCAAAATCGAGAAGGGAACTTTACCCTCAATGGCAGTAGATGGAAGCCTATTTATGAGGTAGGTAGAAAACTTTCTCACCAATAATGTAAGGGCATGTTGGCTTGAGCCAACAAAGTCAATCTAGTCTCAACAATTTGCCTGTATTTTCTTTATATTTGACCATTCTGAGGTGATGTATGAGGACAAGATAGTTGAATATGTATTCCATTGGCAGTGGTAAAAGTGATCAAAAGTTTAAATTCTCCTTCTCCATCACATCTAACAACCTTAATTTTATAACTAAATTTGGTTTCAACTTCCATTTTATACGGTTTAAAGACAGCAAAAGCATCATGCTTGAGTCTCAAAGGATAGATCCATGTATATCTACTATGATCAGCCAAAAAACTGACGTAATATTGATAATCGTCATTGGATTTAGCTGGTCATAAATCAGTATGAATTAATTCAAGACATTTCAAAGCCCTAGGGTCAGAGTTAGAAAAGGGGAGTCTATGTGATTTGTCATACTGACATTCCTCACAAAATTCAATCTTTTCATTCATCTTAACACTTTTATTACAAGAAGACAATACTAAATTCAAAATTCTTTGAGATGGGTGACCAAGTCTTTTGTGTCACACATCCTTAGAGCAATACAAAATCATATTACTTTTGGGGGTGACAACAACAAAAGAAATTTTTTTATCGACTTTATTTAAACTAGATGAACAAGCCACAAAAGCAATAGTTGGCCCAATGTCTTCATGTCCAATACCAGAGGCTATCATTTTTTGTAGTAGATGATATAACTCATCCTTACGCTTTCCTTCTAGAATCACATGACCCATTACCATGTCCTTGACAACACAAGATGAGGCAAAAAACTCAACAATCATAGAGTTATTTATAGTTAGTTTTGATATGCTAATCAAATTTTTCTTAATGTCCGAAAAATGTAATAAACCATTTAGGATAATATTTCTAACATTTGAGCACATGAGAGAAGTACCAACATGTTTGATATGTAATTGTTTGTGTGTGTGTAGGTGAATAAAATGACACAAATAAAATGTGCAAGTGTACACAGTCTGCAGCAAGTGATAAGTATTTTTATCATATCCACAGGGATTAGCGGTAGAATTTAACCTATTCGACTTTGCTCTCTTCGTGAATTCAAGGTAACAAAAAGAATGATTGTTGGCTGTTTTTATAACTAATGTTGAATCAAAATCAATGATAGAATAAAAAGATTACTGGAGCGGTAGTGACAGTGATAATGAATGGGTTCAGATTAAGGTAACATGCTATTTTCCTTGACCTAGAATGCTAAAGCAAAAGATTGTAGGATCGATTCACACAAAAATAGTCTTTTGGAATCATTTCAGATCTCCTAAATATCTTAAGTTAATTTTCACTGACTTATATGAATTAAACTTTTTGCTTTCGTGAGAGTGAGTGATTATTCCTAACCTCCCCACTTAGCTAGAAACTAATCTAATTTAGAGGCTAATGTATTTTAAAAGTAAATTGCTTCTCGTGTTTTCTTCTGAAACTTAGAGAAGGTATTCATGTGCGTTGCCCAGGCGGACATAAATATTAAGCAATAGAAACATTGATAAAACAAATCATCCCAACAAACTCTTACTTCAAAACTAAAATCAATTCAATAACATTTCCCTTAATCCTCATC
Source organism: Telfairia occidentalis (assembly GCA_026257165.2). Taxonomy (NCBI): domain Eukaryota; kingdom Viridiplantae; phylum Streptophyta; class Magnoliopsida; order Cucurbitales; family Cucurbitaceae; genus Telfairia; species Telfairia occidentalis. The sequence continues at coordinate 8,429 of JAOANK020583053.1, forward strand.
CAATAGGTGATTAGTTCATGCAGAAGTAAAGAGAAAACAGTAAATTAATAACAAAAGCAGTAAAAGAAAACATAATGCATGAAAGTCCTAAGAATTTCAGAATGAAGCTCTCCACAGATGTTGTAAGTCGAATTGCTTTTTCTCCTTTTGCCTCCGAATAATTCTTCTACTTCAACTCTCCTCTACTAAAGTAAAATACAACAACAACTCAGAAAACGCCTTGCAAAAATTAATTGAAAACAAAAAATCGAGAATTTAACTTCCAAAATTCAGTTCCTTTGAATTGGCAGCCTCCTTTTTCTATTTATAAGCTCCCTTTTGTGTTTAGGAAACTTACTAGGTCAAATCGTCTACCTGGCTTGCATCTAATGGTGGATTAATTTCGTAAACATAAAATAAGTTTCCACATTTGAATTTTTCTTATCTTCATGTGGATTTTATCTGTTCTTTTTGCTGGATAAATACTCGATCAATTATTTTGCTAAAATATTGCTCCATCGATTTTCTGCTAAAAAAAAAACCAAGAATCAGTATCGATTAAGTACAATTTTCTTTAATTCTAATCCAATGTTGTCTTAAATATAATGATGTATCCATGTAAAGACTTTCACAAGTATTATAAGCAATTAAGGACAAATCAAGCAATTACTTCATAAATTCAAGGGAAATCTTTTCAAGAATAAAATGAATTCTATCCTTAAAGGCTCCTAATAACTTTCTTTTGGAGAGTTATCAGTAATCTAGAGTCATTACCAAGTATAATACTTTCCATACCTGTGTATTCACTCTTCATAGACAAGTTTCCCAGTTCGGTAGTGATATGTTTACTTGCTCCACTGTCCAAGTACCAAGAGATGTCCCTCGTGGATTTTAGTGTGGCAATCATGGTGTTAGGAGACCTATTTGAACTTTGAGTGGTGCTGAGCTTGATGAAGATCCATTGTTGTTGAAGTGTTTATCAAATTTGTAATGACGTATGGTTGTTGTATGCTACATTTTCCCACAAACTTGACAAATATATAGGCTGATTGGATTGATCTTGACCTCTCCTTCCTTTGCCACGATTGTTCTTTTAGTAGCTTGTATTGTTGTTCTTTGGTTGAGAAGTATTGTTTTAGGTTGTCTTTGCTTGAGTATGATTTGTGAAATTAGTAGAAGCATAGTTGACCGAGATTGAAGTTTTAAAAGCCAACATTTGTTCTTGTCTCCTTTCAACATGAGTAGCTCAGCCTGCACCTCATTGCACGACATTTCTTTATTTTGTATGGCAATAACGGTTATTATCCAAGTAGTTTTTCATGAGTGTAAGATACTCAACCATTTTCATGTTTTCCTTCTTGGTCTGGTACAGAAGTCTCTTGTAATAATCTTTTTCGTGAGTTCGCCTGGATTCCATAGAACTCTTGAAGATTTTCCTAAAGTTCTTGAGCAGTATTAAAGTCTATCACTTGAGCTGCCACATCCGGTGTCATTAAGATATACAACCATTCAATAAGGAGCTAGTTTGCTACTAAACAAACATCACATTATGGGTTTGGGAGTAAAAGGCCTTTTGGCTCTTCTTTAGATGGAGGTATTACTATGGACATCTCCAGACAAGGGTCCTTCTTGTTAACTGCCCTTCCAGCTTGTAACTCCTCAATATTAGGAGAGCAATATTCTTCCATAGAAGGAAGTTTGTGTGATCCATTTTGATTTAAGTAACTTGGTTCAGCAAGTTGGTGAAGGAGAAGTTTCCCATAGGAGTGTTGTTCCCAAACGCACCTGTGTGTGAGGCTCGTGGGACTCATATAAACAGGAGTTGCAGAAGTGGATGATCCTTTGATGTTGGAGGGATTCACGTTGGCCATCGCTGCTCTGATACCAAGCTGAAAGAAATTCCTCTCTGCTCTAAAAACCTTTTGTGTATATCGATGAATGAATATACAAGAACAAAAACGAGAAACAAGAGTACAATATGATTTGACTAAGCAATCGAAATTAAGTCAAATGAGTTGGGCAAGTAAAAGGTACACGAAGAGAAAACACATTGTACTTCTGAGCAGTCATTGTGGTACTTTGTTATAACACTAGATTGCTAGAAACTACTTTATCCATTTGATGAAATCAAAGTAAAGATAAAGACTAAATATTTTTTTTTTCTTTTTTCTTTTTTTAAGTTTAAGAAATCAACTAGACATTTTTGAAAGGAAACTAAAAAATGAATCCAAAAAATTCTTAAAAATTCAGAAACTAGAATGGAAAAAAAAATCTTAGAAATGTAAGGACCAGAGATGAAAAAATTTTACAAGTATAGTGATCTAAATGAAAAATCTTAAAAGTTTATGGAAGAAAACGGAAAAATTAAATCTTGAAAATATAAAAATATTAAAAATTCGAACACCAAAATAAAATATAAATGTTGAATATACTATTATGTTTGAGCAAAACCCTTATAATATCATTTCCTCATCAATATATTAACACTCATATTTCCACACCCACAAATAAAAAGAAAGCTTTAAGAATATAAATAAAAAGTTAAAAACATAACACAACTAATCCAGTCACACTCTTGAGTTTGGTGGTGATTTAACAGGAAACATGTTCGACTTTGGGAAGGGTGTGATTTTCGAGTTTTTGAACCAGCCCGGTTTGTCCATAGGAGGGCTGGTGGAGAAGATGAAGGGGTCGTTGGAGGGCGGTTCGAGCATGGAAGGAGTGCGAGAGATTGTTGGGAGGTTCATAGAGAAGGTGGTGGATATGGGGTTGGGAATTGGAAATTTTTCTGCAGTTCGTGTCTTTGAAGTTGCGAAGAACATTTTTGGTTTGGCAATTAAATCTGGTTGGACTGTTGGAGGGTTGTTGGAGAAGACGAAGGCTGCGTTGGAGGTTCTGCGGATGGAACAACTACGAGGGATTATTGAGAGCATTTCTAAGATAATTGTCAATGTGGTTCTTGCCTTTTTATTGGGTTGAATTTCCGTTTATACTTTTAGACTTTAAGATTATTTTACACAAAAATACAACGTGTTAGTTTCCAATGGCCATTTTTGTCCGATTTAATCTCTCTTCTTTTATAAAGTTTCAATTTAGTATTTCACTTTTTGATATTTTTTTAATGGTTGATAGCAAATATAGCAATTGGACATAAAATAATAGCACTATAGGAAAAAAAATTAAAGAATTTACAAATATGGCAAAAAAATTGTCCACTTTTTTTATAGTCTATCAGGGATAAACTAGTATCATTGATAGACTTAAATAACAACATCAATTTAGTCCATCAGCGATAGGCTTCTATCAATGATAGACTATATATTATGTTGTGAGAGATACAAGTCTATTGTTGATTGACTGAATTCTATCACTTAAGTTTTGAAATTCTTATAATTTGTGCAGTGTTTCTCCACTTTCAAATCTATAAGTTCTTATTATAATTTGGTTTGTTGTTTATATGTTTTGATTTGTTAGTCTATAACTTTTGATATAAAAGATTTGCTTTTTCATTTAAGTTTTTTAAAATTATTATTATCATTATTTTAAAGTTCTTAATTGTTACCGTATAAGTTGTGATTTATAAATTTTTTTTGGTAAGTTATGGCTTGTTAGTTTAAAGTTCATTTATGTTTTTTTCATTTATAGTCTATAGATGGGATTC
>JAOANK020583158.1:0-12068 GCA_026257165.2 Telfairia occidentalis
AAAATCAATTAGACATTTAAAATCTATAACTCAAATAAAATGCATGCTCATTTAGGGTGAATCACTCAAAATCAACCCCCTTTAATAGTTAAATTAGGTCGATTTCTTGTTAAACTATGTTTACAAAACTCACCTGGCAAGATCCTATCTAAGGCTGGAGGTATTTAAGCTAATGTTTTACGGAACACCTCCTACTTGGCGATCGAGCTGGCGTCTAAGTTGAGTTAACCTGGTTTTATGAGCATGCGTTAGTGATGTGAGGTACTAAATGGTTTATCACCTAGACATCGTAGGTTAAAATCAAGTATAAACATTATGCTCGAATTAACCACCTACACTTAGGTTATTTTCATTCGAAATATACCTAAGTAAAAGAATACCCCAAAACCAAATATAACACTTTAGCGGGAGAGAAATAGTGCATATGATGTATAATTTGCTAGGTCATGCGTCGCTAAGAGTTCGCACCATGAGATTTATGCAGGGCTTCGTGTCTCTTTTATAAGGACTGCTTCATTCGGAAAGTGTCTGCATAAGTCAATAACAAGGTGAATAAGGGAAGTAGTTCATAGGAAGTGGGTGAAGGGTATGTGCCAACATGTCCTACGATCTCTTCCACTATGTCACACCGTAAGATTCCTATGTTGCATCTGCTTGGTGCTAGTATGGGCACCTACCTAGTGGGAGGGTTTGTAACATGGGATTCGGAACACCGTGAACTCCAGAAATGGATAGCGTTTCTTAGGTCCGTTTTCAAACATCGACTTTTCTCGAGAGAGCATGTTTGATTCCGATCTCTGAAATCTTAAAATTGTGGGTCTACACTTACAAAAATTTACTAAGTGTTAGTGAATTTTCAACCAAATGAGCGATACCAAAATACTAATGGAATAGAGTTATACTGGTATTAGGGTTTGGTCAAGAATGTCTTGATTCAGTGAAGGAGTGGTTGACTGCCCCTCGGTGGCGATTGCTCTGACTCACTGAAGTATCGTTGCAAATAAATAATCTTGGGTAGTTATTAAAATTTGCTAAAATTCATTGGATTAAACAAATAGGGTTAATATTTTTACTAATAGAATTTGTTTACTTTTCAGCAATGACTAGTTCGATAGTCCAATTACTAGCTTCAGAAAAGCTTAACGGAGATAACTATACAACATGGAAATCAAATCTGTATACAATACTAGTCATACATGATCTCTGCTTCGTTTTAACTAAGGAGTGTCCTCAAAATCTTAGCTCGACAGCCAACCGAAATGTTCGGGAGGCTTATGACAGATGGACAAGGGTGAACGAGAAAGCCCTAGTCTATATCTTGGCTAGTATATCAGATATATTATCCAAGAAGCATGAGAAAATGGTCACCACCAAGGAGATCATGGCCTCTTTGTAGGTGATGTTTGGGTAATCGTCCTCATCGACCATGAATGTATCAACATACATATGCAGCAGATTAGGATCTTATGCACTCTAATTAGCTAAAATTAAGTGGATAATACCTGCTTGAATAGAGGAAAAATAGAGAACTAGCAAACTCACCTTTGAAGTCTAATTTCTCCCTCTATTTCCGATAGAATTGATCACGAACAAGCTCCCGGACCACTACTAGTGTCTTCTCAGCTATTCTCCGACCTTGGAACAGGATGGTGGGATCCTTGATTGGTGAATTAGGTAGGAGAAGAGGTGATGCTTGGTTAATGTTCAACACATGAACAACCAAGTTTGGGAGCGAAATCCTTGATGTTCATCAATCATTTTGTACACGATTTTGTCTCCATTTTATAGACCAAATCATGCACAACTACTTCAGCCCACAATGAAACTTCAAAAGGTGATCTAGCAAGCATGGGGAAGCTGGCAATTTAGGGAGAAAGAAATGGAAAGAAAATGGAATATCACCATTTTCCATTTTTTTCTCTTTTTTAAAAATAATTTTAATTTTCCAATTTTAATTTCATAAATTAAAATAAAATCAAAACTAATTAAGTTAAATTAAAATAATTTTAATTTTAATTTTATTATTTTATTATCAAATAATAAAGTAATATTATTTGATCCCGATTTTCGAAAAACTGTTTTTCCGAATATGAATTCCTATTCATATATACAACATTTAAATATTATTTAAATATTATTTTCAACTCCCCTCGATCATTTAATTCAAAATCAACCATCGATAGATTAAATATATCCCATATATTTAATATTCTCCCGAAACTGAATATGAACGCTTCAAATTCATTGAGCACATTGTTCCAAGGTGTTATTCGATATGAGCTAGCTGAGGGACCTAATGAACTTATAGATCATGAGCTCCAATGATTTTAGATTAACCGGCCAAACTCTTTGATCTAGTTAATCAACATTCATTAACTAACCGGTCAATCCACTAAAGCCTGTAGCTGCACTCTCCTCACTATAGATATATTTGCGTCCATTTGATATAACCATGATTAGTAAGTCTATCCTCATAGGCCGTTCGTAACCTCAGTTGGGTCAATTACCGTCATACCCCTGAGTTACCTCTTGTTCCTTAAGTACCACTAATCCCGCTAATGAACAACTTGGTTTATGGTCTAACCAACAAACCGAACTCCCTCTCGGGCCAATGAGAGGGTGGGGCCCCTTGGTCAAGACCTAGAATAAGCCCTTAAGGAAACAACCTCTCTACTATCTCTCAAGTCAGGTATGAGTGAATTCCATCTTTTAGAACTATGTCCCCAGCTATCTACTCGGTCTTACCCTTGAAATGGGAGGCATATTGAGCAAGCACTGTTGAGCCTCTCTCACTGATGCATATCAAAGGATAATCCCGAATAAACAGGAGTTCATAGTTAGCTTAGGATTAAGATCAATTTACCTAAGTCATCAGAATGAAATTAATTAGTGTTTTCAGTGAACAACTTTATACAGAAACACTGACTATGTTGCGGTCCAATCTTATGCAAACTCATTGCATAGAACGCCCCCACTCACATGTCTCCACATGAACGACTTAGGATCACATCGTTTGTATCATATACAAAGCGGGCCGCGTTCTATACTGTCCCCAAGATAAGGTACCCAGCCTAATCCGCTTACTATGGAGCGTTTTGGCTATTTACTTAAACCTGATCCATTTTTATGTCTCCACATAAAGTCTAGTATTCATGTTATAGCCATGGGTTCTTAGTTTATTGGATTTATAGAGTTATACTTAATTCAATAACAACTTTACTGAATAACCTCAATAACTACTTTATTGATGATAGAATATGTTTATGTGCCACTGAGTTTTAGGACATAAAACCCAACAGGCCATGCATGGTGCTTTAAAATACGTTTATAACTGCCGCATGAAAAAGGAACCTCTGTTAAGGAACATGTTCTTGACATGATGGTCCATTTCGACCGGGGGGAAGTAAACGGGGTTGTCATAAACGAGAAAAGTCAGGTTAGCTTCATCATGGAATCTCTTCCGAAGAGTTTTCTACAGTTTTGAACAACGCCATGATGAACAAAATAGAATATAACCTGATGACCTTTCTCAAAAAGCTTTAGATTTACGAATCTCTATTAAAAAGTAAAGGGACGGAGGTTGAAGTAAACGTTGCTACTTCTTCCAAAAAATTTTTAAGAGGATCGTCCTCTAAGGGTAAATCTGGCCCCTCTGTTTCCAAGAATAGAAGTGTTCAGAAGAAACAAAAAGAAAAAGGGATTGTTATGGCTCATGCTGCAAACAAAGGCAGGGGAAAGGTTATAGACAAAGGAAAATGTTTCTATTGCAACTAGGATGGACCCTGGAAGTGAAATTGCACGAAGTACCTGGCCTAGAAGAAAGCTGAAAAAGAAAAACAAGGAAACTAGTTCCTGGAGGCAGCTTCAAGATGGTGAGATAACTCTCAAGATTGGATCAAGGGTGCTCATCTCAGCCAAATCACTGGGAGATATAAAGTTGTTTTTAGAGATAGATACATTTTACTTGAAAATGTGTTATATGTTCTTAAGTGTTGTAGGAATCTAATATCTATCTCTTGTTTGCTAGAACAATTCTATAAAGTATCTTTTGTCATAAATGAAGCCTTCATTACAAAAAAAAGAGGTATTAATGTATGTTCAGCAAATTTAAAAAACAACTTATATAAGTTAAAACCTAACAAAGTTAAGGCTGATTTTAATACTGACATGTTCAGAACAGCTGAAACAGAAAACAAAAGGCAACAAGTTTCTCAAAGTACGTATCTTTGGCACTTAAGGCTTGAGAAGGGTATGAATAATTCGTTAGTTTTGTTGACGATTATTCAAAATATGGATACATTTATTTAACGCACTATAAGTCTGAAACTCTTGAAAAGTTCAAGGAGTACAAGGCTGAGGTTGAGAACCTATTAGGTAAAACCATTAAGACACTTTGATCGGATCGAGGTGGGGAGTACATGCACTTGAGATTCCAAGACTATTTGATAGAACATGGAATGAAGTCACAACTCTCTACACTAGGTATGCCTCAGAAAAATGGTGTATTTGAAAGGAGAAACAGAACCTTGTTGGACATGGTTCGATCGATGATGAGCTATGGTCACTTTCCTTGTTCGTTTTGGGGATATGCAGTAGAGACTACAGTATACATTTTGAACAAAGTTCCCTCAAAAGTGTTTCGAAAACACCTTAGGAGTTATGGAGAGGACGTAAAGGTAGTTTATGTCCCTCCAGAATCTGGGGAAGCCTAGCACATGTGTTGGTGTAAAACCCAAAGAGATTGGAACACCGTTTGAAATTGTGCCTATTTGTAGGATATCCCAAAGAAATGAAAGGTCATCTATTTTATGATCCTCAAGATAAGAAAGTATTTGTATTGAAAAATGCTACGTTCTTCGAGGAAGACCACATGAGAGATCATAAACCTCGAAGAAGACTAGTATTAGATGAGATTTCTAAAGAAACTACAGAAAAATCAACAACAGTTGTTGATAGTGCTGGTCCTTCAACAAGGGTTGTTGATAGGACTATTATCCTTTATCAGTCTCATACCTCTCAAGAGTTGAGAGAGCCTCGAAGTAGTGGGGGGGTTATTCATAAGCCAAACCATTACATGGGTTTAAGTGAAACCCAACTCGTCATACCCTATGATGGGTTAGAGGATTCATTGAAATGGGTAATGAATGACGTGGATATAGATCAGTTGATTAAAGCCATGGACCTTGAAATGGAGTCTATGTACTTCAATTCAGTCTGGGAACTTGTAGATCAACTAAATGAGGTGAGACCTATTATATCTTATTGTTACCTGTCATCGGGATATTCAATTATCTGTGACAGTTGGCTGGCTTTCTTCAATGAAGGAGTGAACGCCTTCTCTATGGTCCAGTCTGGATTCTTGGTAACTTCATCGCAGGTGATCATCCTAGGAATTTTGACTGATTAATGAATGTTTGCTTCAAACATAATAGTTTTTTCTTTGGGAGAGCTCATAAGGGCGCGGGATCCGACGCTAGACATCATCAGCAGTTAGGTGATTTTGTACACCAGGCTCAGCTTGTGGGATCCATCCTCTAAATTCAGTCTTTTCTCTACAATGCCTATACAAAGAGATTTGTATACATTTGAGTCCTTTAAGGACACCGTTAGATTTGGATTACAATTAAAATATACAGGTCCATTGACCACATTTGACTGCATAATTCCTAGAATTGAGTGTTCGAAATTATGATGTCTTTTATCACTTAGAATTGACAGAACATGTATGTCTAACCCTAATCTAAATAATTGTTTTATGGCAACTTGTACGGCACCAATATGAATATAATTATATTCTTTCCTAAAGTTAATTAGATCGTTCTTGGGAAAGAGATTAATTGAATGAATAGGTTGGAACACTGGGATTGTCCTTTCCACCGTTTTGATACATAGTTTTTGTGTGAAATTAAAAGTCGAATGAGAGTATACCTTTTTTACGTTGAGATTGGGGAGTTCCTATTTCTCCAGTTGTTTTTCAATCTTTGCGATGTTGAGAGCTTCTTCGTCTTCAAGTGATGTGTTTCCCATGTGTTGGGATTCAATTTCTTTGCTTGTTTGTTAGTGAGATCCCCCATGAGTTTGCCCTCCTTGCATGCTGTGTGTGATGCATGTTCGACCCCCAAGGGTCGGGGTCACCTACTGGGTATATATTTATATATTCAACCTATTCCCCTTGTTTTTTTTAGGTAACAAGCAGGGTCGCCGTGGTAGATGACGAGGAGGAGTTGCCAAGGCCATGGTCACCATCGAGTCTTCCGCAAATTTTCATTTCTGTCCTTCTCATTATTTGAAAATTTTTATAGAATTTATGAAGTAAACATTCTTTGTTAGGTGTGAACTTGTCTAATCACACACATAATTAGTTTGTTAGTTCTTTCTTTTAAAATTGTGATCTCGGTTTATTTTAAATACTTGAATAAATTTATTTCCTATTTATGAGACTTAAATGAGTTTCATGTTTGAAATCCTTATAATGAGCATGCATGCTCGTAGTGACTCTAGGGGGTCTAAGTCAAGAAGTCGGGTCCTTACAAACACAGTAGGGCAACCCATGATGAGGACACTTTCTAAGGAGTTCTTTATATCTTTCCCAAGCTTCACTAAAAGATTCATCCATATATTTCCAGAAGGATACAATCTCACCTCTAGGGTTAGCAATCCTAATAGGTAGGAAATACATAGTTAGAAATCTCTCAGCTAAATCATTCCAAGTGATAATGGATTTGGGAGCAAAGATAGTTAACCATGCTTTCACTCCATCCTTTAAGAAATAAGGATACAAAGATAATCTTAAGAGCATCCATAGAAACTCCATGGATCACAAATGAATCGCTCACTCCCAAAACATTCTTTAAGTGTAAATGTGGATCCTTTTCAGGTAAGCCATCAAACTAACATACTGTCCACAACATCTGAAGCATAACAGGTTTCATCTCGAAAATCGCTGCTTGTAATTTTGGCTTGACTATCCCAAGATTTAATTCATCTAACATGGGGACTGCATAATCTCTAATAGCTCTCTCTGTGTCATTGGCTAAAAGAACAGGGTTTTCAACCTGATCTGCTGGTCTAATTTGTTGTTGCATCGCTACTCCAAGTAATTGAACTCCTTTTTCTATTTGGTTGTTGATTCACTTGCTCTACATGTCCTTTAGGAGGCATAGGTTGTTGTTGCTAATCCATTGGATTGACTCTATTTCTTAGCTCCATTCTCCTTCTCCAGAAAGTCATTTCAATTTCTGGATCAAACTCAACCTCCAAATCAGAATTACTCACATACATATTGCTGCAATCACAAAGAAATTGAATCAGTGTAAATAAAGCTCCAATTTAGCAAACAAGTCAAATTGAAATAAGTTAAAATTCAGACTAATCCTTGGTAACAGTGCCAAAAACTTATTATTTGTGATGGTGAGGCTTAAAATTGAAATAATAACCACATTAACGATGTGCAAGTGTACATGGTCAGCAGAAAGTGATAAGTATTTGTATCGTCTCCACAAGGGTTAGTAATAGATTTTGAACTATTTTAACTCAATATTTTAGTGCATTCAAAAAAGAACAAAGATAAGTGACCGATGAATTTTGTAACTAATCCATGACTAAAGTAATTGAGAAAGTAAATAAAATGCTTTTAGATTGTAATAGTAAGAATGAACAAGTTTGATTAAGGTATGATGCTATTTTCCTTGAAATAAAATGCCGAGGTAAAAGAATTGTAGAAACAAATCACACAACAATAGGCTCATAATCATCCTAGATTTTTCAATTATCTTAAGTTAACACTCATTAACCTATATGAATTAAAGTTGTTGTTTTTATGCATTAGGTGAGTGATTTTCCAAACCTCCTCATTTAGCAAGCTGCTAACCTAATCTAGAGGCTAATGTGTTATAAAAGTAACCTACTTCTTCTATTTTCTCCCTAAACATAGAGAAGATATTCATGCATATTGACCAGATAGACACAAATAGTAAGTAATAAAAATACCATTAAAACAATTGCCTTTAATCCTCACCTACAGGTGATTAGTTCATGCTACAAGATCGAAAAGATAACAAATAAATAAATGAAAACAATAAATGCATCGATAACAAAGGAACTCTAAAGAAACTGCAGATTTCTTTTGCTCCAAGAAAGAAGTTGCAAGAATCGTCTTTTCTACTCTAGCCTTCAATGGAGTTTCTTCCTTCTTCAAGTTTTTTTCTATAGAAATTCAATAATATCTTAAAACAGTTGAAGAGAGATCGATAATGGAGCGAGTCTAAGTCTAAAACAACACAAAAGTTCTCAACGCTCTCTATAACGACAATCTCTTCTATCTAAATATCTTTTCTTGTGATTCAACAATATGGAAATTCTCAAGAGTTATAATGAAGAACATAGGTAAACCTTGCAATTCTCTTAACAAAGAATAGATAATTTATCAATTAAAGGCCTAAGCTTTACCATAAAAGACTCCTAATAACTCTCTTTTGGAAAGTTATCAAATATTCAGAGAGTAAACAATACTAGCCTAGGAAGTTAGACAGTCCACAAAATCTACAGCCATGTGGATGAGTACAATTTGAATCTCAAACGTTCTTGAAAGATACAGAAAATCGGAGAAACGAGTGAGATTATAATATATAGAAAGCACAACTAAAACAACAAAACAACAAAAGCAATAAACTTGGGTTACCTTCGAAGAAGAGTTTGGTTTATCGTCTCTAGCTAGATGGGACATCAAATCAAGAGCATTCGTTTAGAAAGACATTCTCCTAGTGCCGCCATCCCCACAGTATGGCTTCACCGCTTGCCCATTAACCATGAAAGTGGACCAATCCTTAGGTCTTAGCTCCACTTCTGCATAAATAAACACTTTCTTAATCATGAGGGGGAAAACCACTGTGACCTAAACTTTCCTAGAAACAAACATAAACGTGAGTTAAATAAAAGCACTTTATGACAAGAGAGAAATGACCTTTGAAGTATGTGCTGATCGTGCCATCCTGCGATCTTTTTCTCATAAATTTTGGGATTCTTGTAGGCTTGGCTCCTAAACTCATCCATCTCACTATGCTGCAACAATCTATTCCCGCTTGCCTTTTGGAGATTAAAATTTAACTTCTTGATGGCCTAGTGATAGCACACAAAATGTGCTATCCTGAGGCTTAATTTTATCTAGTTTTGTGGTTTAATTTCAAAGCTTTCATGAGTTTATCTGTTAATTTGCAGGTACCTAGCTTTACTTGATGAAAATATGAATTTGGGGTTGTTCGGGTAAAAAAAACTATCCTAAGAAGAGCAAAATTGGCTAAGGAATGAAGAAACATAGCCAAAACAAGTGTTGACCTAACGGTGTAGTGTCTCAATGTTGTGCTAGGGCGTTGAGACACCCAAGTGTTCAAGAAAAGAAGCCGAAGCGCCATTGTGTGCACACGCTCGAGGAGCTGTAGAATTGAAAAGCCACTAGGGTAGGAGAGGAAGGGATCACGATAGTTCTTGCAAGGGATGATATTTAGTGGGAAGTTCATAATGCCTTCATAGTGTGTGGGTAACAGACCGGGAGGTTGAGTCTGCTTGTAGTGAGAGGTTCATTGAGCCCGGGAGAGGAAGCTGAACATTAGATTTATCCTAGCTTATGATTGTCGCATTATAGAATAGCTTGTTGTGTTAATAAAGTGTATTTGCAAGGCATGAAAATTCAGTTCTAATGCACGTTCTCCTTATGTCACCTCTAGTTAGTTAGGAGTAGGAGTAGTGTAACTAGCTTTCTATTTTGTTTCTCGATTGGCTAGATAAAATAAGGTGTGAGTAACGATGGTAATTGGAAATCCAATCCCGAGAACGACACTCGATAATCAATTCCAGTACACTAGAACTGACCTGTACACTTGTTGCAACGAGATGATGATAAGTTACAAGCCTTCCCAACCACCAATTGTATGGTGAAGTACCAATGGGTGTTTTGAAGGTCGTCCTATATACCCATAGAACATTGTCGAGCTTCAGGGACCAATCCTTCCTATTCGTTCTAATAATCTTCTCCAGAATCTGTTTGACCTCCAAATTTGATATTTTAGTTTGACCGTTGGTTTGGGGATGATATGCTAAAGATACCTTATGCTTAAGCCCATACTTAGCCAGAAAAGAAGTAAACAATTTATTGCCAAAGTGAGCCCCCTTATAACTTATAATAGCTCGCGTTGTGCCGAAACATGTGAAAGTATTTTTATGCAAGAATTTCAAGACTACTCATGTATTATTCTTCCTAATGGCCACCACTTCTACCCACTTAGACACATAGATTATAGCAAAAAGGATATACAAATGACCACCAAAAGAGGGCGAAAAAGGTTCCAAAAAATTTATACCCCATACATCGAACAACTCAACTTCTAAAATAGGAGTCAAAGGTAGTTCATGGAGTCTAGAGCTGCTAAATGTTCTCTATCACCTATTGCATGTTCTAACAAAAGTTTAACACGCTTTAAATAGAGTAGGCCAAAAGAAATCACATTGCAATACCTTTGCAGCAGTACGAGTAGGTTCAAAATGACCTTCACACGGTGAAGAATGACATTAAAAAATAACCTTAGCAACTTCCTCAATGGGCACACATCTCATACTGATATGGTCAGAACAAATCTTAAACAAAAGTGGGTCGTCGTAGAGATAGAATTGTACATCGTGCAAAAATTTATTTCTTTGTTTGGTGTTCAAATCAAGTGGTCGCACACCTACTGCAAGGTAGTTAACTTGTTAGCAAACCAAGCCAATTTAGCATCTACCTGATATAACCTCTCATAAAAAAATCTCAACCAATAGGTTGGTTTTACTACACATTTCCATCCTCAATCCTAAACAAGTGGCCAACTGCCACATTTTCACACCCTTTAATGACGAAATCAAATTCCTACAACAAATGTACACATTGAATCAATCTAGGTTTAGCATCTTTTTTATTACACATACATTTAAAGGAAGGTGATAGTATGTACTGTGACTTTAGAACCAAGGATATGGGGTTTAAATTTATTAAATGCAAACACAACAACAGGCATTTATTTTTCATTGGTAGCATAGTTATGATGAGAACTACCAAGTGTCCTACTTTCATAGTAAATGACCCTAAACAATTTATCATGCCTTTGACCTAAACAACACCTAAAGAATAATCATTGGCATCACACATCATTTCAGAGGGTTCATTCTAGTCAGGCACAATAATCACATGAGCAGATGTCAATATCTCTTTAAAAGTATTAAAAGCAACAAACATGCATCTTAAAAAATAAACACAGTCTTTTTCTAGAAAATTACAAAAAGGTTTTGTCATCTTTGAAAAATCGCAAATAAAACTATGATAAAACCTGCATGCCCTAAAAACTACAAACTCCCTTAACATTTCCTGGATGTGGCAACTGTTTAATGTCAAAGACTTTGGCTCGATCGACCTTTAAACCTTTCTCTAACACCTTATGTCCCAAGACAATACCTTCCTTGACCATGAAATGACATTTCTCCCAATGTAGGAAAAGGTTAGTGTCTCCACACCTTTGTAAAACTTTGAAAAGGTTAGACAAACAAATTCAAAAGATGAGCAAAAAACAGAAAAATTATCTATAAAAACCTTCATAATGTCCACGATCAAGTCGTGGAAAATGAAAGGTGTATCAACATACATGTGCAGCAGAATAGGATACAAAACACTCTAACTAGCTCAATTTAATATTGAAAATCATGCTTTTATAAAGGAAAAACAGAGAAGCAGTGCACTCACCTCTTGTAGCTCAATATCTTCTCTATCTCCGGCAGGTATCTTCTCCAATTAGCTCCCGAACCACCACTAGTGTCTTCCCGACTATTCTCTGGCCTTGGAACAGGATGGTGGGATCCCTTGATTGGTGAATTTAGGTGTAGAAGGAGTGATCTTTGGCTTAAAGTTCAACACATGAACAACCAAATTTGGGAGGAAATTTGAACTCCTTCATCAAGCTTATGATGCACGAATTTGAAGCCTATTTAAAGGCAAATTCATGCACAAATGTTTCACCTTTGATTGACACTCAACCATGGTGATTAAG